>CM077159.1:159899889-160133584 GCA_039583875.1 Platanthera guangdongensis
AAAGGTGTTCCTCTACATTACTTGAAGAAAATGGACTCGAGTGTTTTTGACAGATGGGAGAGGCGCATTGGGCAGGCTGCCGTGGTAGAACAACAGGAAGTATCTCCAGCCGAGGACGGAAACTGTGGCTGATTCCTTAGTTATCCCCAGTGAAATTCCTGATGCCACTGACTGCAGGAATGAGGGGGAGCCTCTACCCGCTTATGATAATATCGTATCTGACATCTCCCTGATAGCCAGAGATGCAGTGGCCTGATATACAAGAAGAAAGTGAATGCTGTAGAGAAGACTGCTGACGAAGGGTTGGAGATGATGATGATGTGAGAATGGATCTCATGGATGATGAAGGTGAGGAAGAAGGCAATGAGGGACAGGAAGCTTTGGAGACTCAGGACATCACTGAAGCTCCATCTGACAAGCACGTTTCTGAGTTCGTTCCTGAGATCATGGTGCAACAGTGGAGGGGGAGTCTGAGGAAATCTACAGAGGCCGCAAGCATTCCCCCTTAGAGACTGTGCTCGTGTCCAGCTCTAAAGGTGCATCTGATGAAGAGCAAGGCCAAGGAGTGCCTCGGGCTCATCCACTACGAGATGATCTAGCCAGTCACACGTGAATGTCATTCAGGGTATTGTGGATGAGCTCAAAGCATCTTTTGAGAAAAGCTCAAAATAAAATGTTGAACAGAATTAAGAAATCAGAGAATCTCATGCTCAAGAACATGGAGGAGATCAATCACAAACTGGACGTGATGGAAAAGAAGTTTGAAGATAAGTATACAGCGGCCGGCCAGCTGTCATCTTCTTATGGACGGATTGAAAAGAACACCGATACTCTCGACGTAGTGAATCTGAATGCTCATGTCGTAGCAAATACATTCAAAAGTTTGATGGCAATATGTAACTCTTAACACCAATCAACAAGCCTTGGTCACTGAATTCTCCAGGACTACAAAGCATATTGATGAGTCACTGCATTCTTATGCAAACTCCATTGCAGTCGAAGCCAAAAGGGGGAGAAAGAATATATAGCTAAGATGGCTGAGCTTCGGGAAGTCATGATCAACAACTTTGAACAGTCAAACAATATGTCTATGACAGTTGCTGGTGGATGCTCCAACAAGCGTTAGGCGTCGATTTGCCTGAAAATCCTGCGGGTGTTCATGCTCCTGAGAATACTACGGCTGACGAGGGAGTAAGTGCTGCAGAAGTTCATTTAAGTGAGGCTGATGCTCATAGGGCTGCTAGGGCCTCCTCCAAGGCAAAACTGATGGCAATGTTTGATCAAGGAGCCCTAGCAAAAGCCAGGGACAAGAGAAAATCTCAAGAAGGGACATCAAAAGAAACACAAGCTGAAAAAGAGAATCAGACTGAAGGAGGGGGAAGTAAGAAACAAAAAGTGGAGTCCAGTATCCAAGAGTATCATACTGGACACATTCTGGCTACAAGAAAAAGGGTAAATCAATCGAAACGATGTATACAGCCAGCATGAGTGGGAGCTGCACAAGACCTATGAAGCCAAACGTAACATCTTCTTCAGGACCAACACTGCGACAGATAAAGCTCCTCCTCCCAGATACTATCCAAAGCCTAAGGAGTATGTTGAAAGGCAAAGGAAGAAGTTTTTGGCTCAGAAACTCAAGGATGACTTAGCCAAAGAAAAATAGTCAGAAATTTATAGCTTGTCATTCTCTCATAAGAACAATTAACGTGTATTATTATTATATGAACAATCTTGAAATTATATATATATATATATATATATATATTTAGTATATGAATTTATGAGTGACTCAAGTTTTGGTCTGTTTGCCTATACTCTCTTGTGTTGCATCTCTAAATTCTGTATGTTGTATATATTATCTGGTTGGTGGGTATTCATCTTAGCTAGTAGGATTTTGGCTTCGTCAAATAGGGGGAGATTGTTGGGTATTGTATCCACAATTACCTGGATTTGAGGAAGCCACCTGTCAAGCTAAGATGAATCCACGATGTATTTGATAAAATATTTCAAGTTGTGCTTGCAGTTATTCCACGCTAAGTGCACACCAATGTCAGGGTGCAGTAGGTCAATATACACGAGTCTGCACGACGTAATCCCTCGTTGAGCAGATCAGTGTGTTGCTCTACGTGTACTCTCTCTATTGGAGTGCACTTACTTTCAAGTACAGGGCTGGGTTTATGCAAGAGCAGACAAGGAGCAAGGACGAGTCAAAGAGCAGCTCAGAGACATAAGACGAAAAATCATCTAAGTAAGAATCGACGAGAATCACCAAGTGATTCTCGCCGATTCGGCGAGAATCACTGGCTGATTCTCGTCGGCTAAATCAGAGGGCAATCAAGTCAAATTCGACGAGAATCACTTTGTGATTCTCGACGAATCGTCGAGAATCACTTTGTGATCTCGCCGAATCGTCGAGAATCACCCTTGATTCTCGACGAATCGACGAGAATCACAGGTGATCTTGCCGATTTTTACTTGGGCAATTTTCGGGAAAAAAGCTGGACCGGATTCTGCCGCTGGCACTATTTTGAACCGAATTTAGGGTTTCTTCTTGTGGGACCCACAACGGTCATTAAGGTGTTTACTTGTGTACATATATACGGGTATTTTGAACAGTACAGATGACGAAAAAATAAACGAAGCCGAGCCGCGACGTGACCTAGATCGCGATTTCCGCTCCGCCGCCGATCCCGTGAACCAAGCCCCGCCATCTTTGCCGCCGCCGGTTCCGGGGAGATTCTCTCCAAGAGAGATCTAGGGTTGTGGACTCTTCGTGGACTTCAAGAACACGTCGAACGAAGAGGGGACTCCCTTAGTCTCCAAACGTAGTTTGTATTTCTTGTACATTCTAGTTTATTTTTATTGTAAAGGAACGTAGGTTCCTAGTTGTAAGGGTTGGTGCAACCCGTGTTGTGGGAGTGTTGACTCCTACGTGTGGAAGGGTTCCTTCCGATAGTGCAAGGATTGGATTTCAATCCTGTTGGTGAAGAGACCGAGTCGTCCCTTGTTGGGAGATAGGTCGAAGGGGGAAAGTGGATGTACCCAGATCGGGGAACCACTATAAATTGCTTGTGTACCTTCTTTGCTGTGGTGTTTTATTTTCTTGTGCAGGTTCAATTTTAAATTCCGCAAAAACGTTGCACCTCCTTATTGGATGAGGTTGTTCATCTTACCACCGTGGACCTTGAGTTCTCGGATTCCCCCGGTACGACTCGTATGATACCGACGATGATCTCTGCTTGGATCCTGCTGAGAGTGACACCGAGATCACTCTCCCATTTTCTGATTCTTTTAGTTCTTCTTCTCTTTTATTACTTGATCTCCTTCCTTATCTGAGCCTGTGCAGGATGAGTCTCCACATGTACGTTTGGATGACGATGAGCTTTATGCTCATGTCGTTGTCATCGCCTCCTGCGGGCCTGTGATAGACGATACCTTGCTAGGCAAGGATTTATTTTGTGATAAGATGAGCGAGGACCAGTGCTCCTCTTCTTATTTCTTATTTCCTCTACCTGTGTTGGGCAGGTATTATTATTTAGGCAGAGGGGTAACTGCTCTATCACCGTATCGGTACCCGTTACCGAAACGGATATTAGGTCAGTTACCTGTGCACTTTTTATTTCATAGGCCTATAAGCTAGAACTGTTTAGAATTTAATAAGTCGTGCTGGGATGACAATAACCTCAGTAGTTATCTTTCATTTTCTGCATTTTGTTTTTCATGTCTATTTAGTTTTAGTATTTCTTTGTATTTTGTATATTTTTGTTTTGTTTTTGCGGAGCTCACCCCTGCAGGTATTCATAGCAAATTGCATTGACGGGGTTGTGATTTTTCGTATGGCGGACCTGCTTCAGGTTTACACACATCTTCTGGTATGCTCACTAGCTGAGCATTGGGTAACCTCTCCCCTTGTTTCTATCTGATTTTAATTTCTATATCACATACTGTATTGCTTAGCTTAAGTCTGGGGAGAGCCAGTGTTGTTACCTATTGCACGTGCACATCTCATGTGCATACTAGAAGCTTTTATTGATTTATTATGATTAGTTCATTGCACTGCACACCACTGCACCCACATGAGCGCGTGCTTAGCTCTTTGCGTGCTGCGAGTTAAACTCATTTCTTCGTTAGATTTGAGAAAATTATGGTGCTGACATAGGATTGTGAGACGGAGTAAAATGTTGACCTTGCTGTGCTCCTAGTCAACTGCTCTCGTCTCGTGTAGAAATTGGAGTAGATTTAATTTTTCTGTATGCTTTTAGTTTTATATTTTTCTAATTGCGTAAATACTTTTTATTCTACTCAAACGTTGGTGAATCCAGTGTGAATCCGACGGTAGCTTAGGGATGTGTGTAGACGGCCGTTAGGTACGTATTGCTCGAGTTGGGAGGATGGATAGTCTTTCTCGTTGGCTAAGAACTTGCCCCAACCTATTCTTGAAGCATGGGTATAGGTTAGTCATGCATGAGCGTGATGTAGGCCATCATTTTGGCCCGGTTGAGCTTTGTACCGTCCCTGACGTCTTATCCTCGCTAGCCCCGTTGTGCCTACCCTCCTTTTGATTCAGCTCCACCATGATTTCACCAAAGCTTCATAGCCAATACTAGTCCCACACCCAAGTTGAGCTTTAGTGTTTACTTTTTAATGTTGGGGTGTGATGTGGTGATTTTACTTGTGATTATGTGGATGTGCTCCAATGTTATATTTGCTGAAATTGCAAAAATAAAAAGATGATTTGAATAAAAAAAAATATTTGTAAAGAAAAAAAAGTGAAAAAAAAAAGTTTTAATTGAAAATCATTTTGGAAATGAGAATGTATTTGGAGTAGGCGGTACACACACCCATATTTGAAAAATTAAGTCTGGGGGTGTGGTGTACTCACGTGTATTTTGCTTGGTAGAGGGATTCTTTTTATGATAGCTCATTTGGGTTAGGTGCATAGTCTTCTTGTTTATCATTGTTTACCACACCGAAACCCAAGCCCCATCTCTTCACCTCAAGTCCTACTGATTCGTGTGTGGACCAAACCAGTGTCGTGGAGAGAATGCGAAAGGGCAATCATATGGTCACCGACATTGGTGGATTCCTTTGGAGGTTATCCCGAGCCCCGATATTTGGCAATGCTCGCCTAGCGATTAGTCTACTTTCTCCCTACGCATGACCGGATGATTCACCGTGATTCTATTTTTGAGTAATAATAAAAATGTTGATACGCATTGTGAAAAGTATAAACTATTTTGTATACTTAGAAATTTCTTCTATTATATTTTTACGCGCACGAGCATGCGACTTCGTATGATATTTCGTATCGCAATTTCTTTGTTAACTAGTATTTTTCCCTATCTGCTTAGATTTTGTTTGCTCGGGATGCGCAAACAGTTAAGTCTGGGGGTGTGATGAGTCCACTTTATATACCTATTTTCGGACTCATCTGGGCTAGTTTTCACGCGGTTGCACTTCACTTTTAGTTCTTTATCGTTCATATTTCATGTAATCTTTATTTCCATAGGAAGTGCACATTTATGCCCGTGTTTGTGTATTTTATTATTTTTATAGTTTGTACTCCCTTTTGTGATTGTCTGGAATGTCTGCAAAGATTAGTGATTTGTTTTTCCTATCGGTACAGGGGTCGTGTGCGTGTTCCGGGATGGTTGTGAAACAGGAATACTGCGCACGATCATGAGATATAATGTGCACGACCACTGGTCGTGCGCCCCTGATCGTGCGCACTACTCTACGTTTTCCAAAATCAGCCTGGGGTAAGCGCACGACCACTGGACATAATGCGCACGACCTCTCGGTCGTGCGCCACTGATCATGTGCATTGATTCCTCTTTTCTGGAGTCCTGTCTGGGGTAATCGCACGATCATTGGACTTAGTGCGCACGACCACTGGTCGTGCGCCACTACTCGTGCGCGTTATCCCAGTTCTTCTTCCTGATCTTCCATGCCAGTGCGCACGAGCACCGGACATAGTGCGCACGACCACTAGTCGTGCGCTTATGATCGTGCGCATTGTTCATTTCTGCTTTGTATAAATAGTGCAGGTCTCGCCCTAATTCGGGAGAGGATCCGGAGCTCGACATTTCTCCTCCGCCGTTTTCCGCCTTCTCCGTTGTTCCCCTTCATCTTCCACCCTAGGGAGGTGCTCCGGGCAAGCTTTCACCGCCAAATCCAAGCCGGAGCTTCCTCTCGGCCTTCTCCTTCATCTGTGAGCTTCAAGTAGGGTTTGATGTCATAGCCATCAAGCAAAGGAAAGCTAGCAAACTTCGTCCGCTATCGTGAGACGAAGAAGACGGGTCATTGGAAGGTGGTGACAGCCCTTCTCTATCCCGGACGCAGTTGAGGACCGAGCTTGGACGCGGAATGACAACCCGACGATTCCAACCGTGAATCCTCAGCAAGGCTTCGGATTCGTCGATCTCTTGACTTGTTCTTGCTTTCTTGTTGAATATTGGTGTTTAACTTTATTTATAATTGATGAAGTATGCTTAGTTTGTAAAACGTTTTTATACAATTATGTCTATGTGATTGTATGTTTTCGTTATTTACTTGAGTTGCGCCATATTCCATCCACCACCATTCACCCTTGCCGCACTAGCAATTGCTAGTGGCGTGCGTAGCGAAGAGGTGCTTACGACCCTCATTCCGTCATTCTCACCACCTCATCCGCAAGCCTACTCGCTCATCCGCCTAGCGATTCGGTGCATAGCGGCCCGACTAGTCTTCCATCCCGCCTGGCGAAGCATCGCATAGCGGCGTTGCATAGGAGTAGTTGATAGCCTTTTATTTTCTTTGTCCGCAATATCAAAGCCCCCATTGTTACGTCCGACCTAAGGACTCAATCTCAAGTCCTTCTCGAAATTAACTTCACCTTACTGTGTTCCTTGTGAGATCGATACTTGGAAAACCCCCATTTTATATTACTTGTGCGACCGGTTCACTGCCGTGATATTAAGCATCACATGTTGTTCTCTAGAATCACACCTTGGCTATATGATAATTAAGCCTCATATAATTAACAAACAATTGGATGCAGCATACATGTCCCAAAAAAACACCACACCACTTCTCTAGAATCACACCTTGGAGCATAGATGTCCCCAAAAAAACACCACATCACTTCTCTAGAATCACAGAAAGACAGTAATCACATTAACCATTAATCCAATAAACATTAACCATCGACATAATATTGTAGCACACATAACAAAACTTGAGCACACATAATGTACTCAATCCTACACCGTACATATCAGGTGACAAAACTAAATGCACATGAATACAATAATAGAAGTTCAACACCTTACATTAGACCTACAAAATTAGAAGCACACATAACGTAATATTAAAGAGCACCCGAATGCATGTGCTGAAGTTGACGGTTTTTAAGCCACCACCCTTTTTTGGAGTTAGGTAGGCTCAGGAACAATTCTTTGTTCTTGTCCAACAAAAATATGGTCGCAAAGTCATACAGTGCTGGATCATTGCAAATATCTGGATGTTTCTCCAACTCTTCAACTGCTTCGTGAATAGTATATGACGAAATGAACGTTTGGGGTGGCTGTGATATCATATCTCCGACTCTAATAGTCGACTCAACCAACTGTTCAATGTTGTATCTCCCTCGACGGTTTTTTCTGAATTCCCCTTCGGCCTCTTTCAATTCTTCTTTTACTGCCCTGTGAAGATCCACCTCTTTCAAATATCCCCACATAATCCCTTTGATCATCACTCATGCCTGCAGGGGTCCCCAGTTCTTCTACAACATCGTCCTCGTGCTCAGACAATACATGTTCAGGACTAGATGGATCAACCCTTGAGTTAGGAGCCCATGCATTCTCCCCAGTGGCAACCACCTCATTAAACATTGTGTACAATTTTTCTTCCAACTCGGGTGAAATGCCTGCATAACGAAACTTCCACGCAGCTGGAACAACCTAAAAGTCATGTTGAAAAATAAGCTTTGGATTAAAAAAAATAGCAATTTTAAAACTACAAAAAATATGTTCACCTCGAGTCTCTCTTTCCACCAATCATCTGATGCATCAACTGTTCTCTTTGTTGAATCCCACCCTAAACCTGTTGCCCCATGCTTGAGCTCTTTCCATAATTTCCAATCTTTTTTCAATTGGTCTCATTTATTTTGAATTGCGCGCAGACATACATTTTTTATGTTCGTTCCAGAAACTTAGTAGTTACATTTTTCCAACCCTCCTTCGACAGGTGCGTTGTCGGTCTATTACCTAGCACAATCTCTGCTATACATAAATCACAGAATATCATTACTTCACTTGACTCTCAAAGCGCTGCAATTCCTCCTTCTTTAGTTTTTACCATCGTGATAACTAAGAACAAGCCTATCTAAATATAAATGTAACACTAGCAAATTAAAATTAGCAATAAAGCGGTTAACATTAGGAGTAACCCAATGTTAGCTAAAAGATTAGGGTTCATTGCATCAATTTGGAGAGTAACACCTTACAATACTAAACATTGGATGTACATGAAGATCTTTGAAGAGTACTTCCAAATTGTTGGAATAAGAAGATTATGGCTAGATAGAGGACATGTTTTTTCAACCACACAGAAATTGGTCAAATTGTATACAGTAGCATATGGTTTGAAGATGCTTTGAGTAATTTGTAATGTATTGATGTTTAATACTAAACATTTTGATTTCAGCATGACAAAGAAAATGTAATGTATTGATGTACTACAAGTTCACCCTTCATGCTTGCACTAAAAACTAATGCGGATGTGTTGGCATGAAATGCGGAGTACTACTATCAGTGTGCCATAATATCTTAATGTTTTCAGCTTACATCTTTGTAAGTCCGCTAATAATTTGAATAAATTGGCTTCCTTTTTCTATATCTCGGCTTTACAACATCCTCCGACAATTAAACCGTGAAAAAAGCTCAGGGAAAATCAATTGTGCCTTCAAATCTCTACAATTATTCTCATAAAAGTTCTAAAATCTGAAACTCTCTGGAGTAGGATCATTGATGTATTCAATTTTGTGCTTGAATAATGATTGTTGTGTGGTTTACCTTTGCATCCGTGGATCTACTTCTCCTATTTACCTCTGAAGCAGTGACAAACAAGCCATTATTTTTACTTTCTAGTGCTGAATGTCACCGTGTTGGTACAAAGACAAACTTGCATTTTTTGCTACAAATATTGGTTCAACATTGTAGTAATTTTTCTTCGATACTCCGAGGGGTCAATCCAAATTTCTAAATTCTGTTACAGGTAACTGCTTTAGAAGATCCTAATCTAAGAACTCCTTCGATTTAGAGGGTACCAGTTTATTTCATCTAAAACAAATTACCAACTGTATCATACTATATACAGAAGTCAGCAGAGCAGATTGGACGCACTTGCATTTGGAAGATCAATAATATAAAAAATGTAGCTCAGTTTCACCAAACAAATCACCAGTAAGCACTGAAGCAAGGTAAGGGTAATTAGGAAAAGTTAGAGAAATTTCAATTTACCAAGGATTCCAAGGCTCTGATTTTCCAAATCGAGGGATTTGAGGTTTTTTAGTGGAAGAGAGTATTTATTCAAAAATCCTAATTCAGCTATTAAATCTATTATCCCAATATCCAGAGAACTAAAAAGAGGGGAAACATAAGTTATTAAGGTTGTGCCTTGTGAAAAAGTTGAGGAACAAAAACCAAATCTGAACAAAAATGAAACCCTAAACCTGAAATGTTCGTTATCATACCAAAGCCCGGACTGGAGAAGAGGTAGATCGACTATGGAGGAAGATGATTGTTGAGGACCGACGGCTCTAGAGGAAGAACGCCGCTAGGGTTCACCGCGATGGAGGAAGAACGACGTTGAAGGATGCTGGAAGGCCGGAAAATCTGAACGGCGGTGGTTGCGGATGGATGAAGGGGAAAAGATCTGCGCGGAGGCTCGAAGGCTTGTTTCCCGCGAAGGAGGAGAGAAGACTCTGAGAACGGCGGGTTGCAGACGGCGCGCTGGTGCTCCTTCCTCCAGCGTCAAAGGGTGAGAGTTTTGCCCTTTTTAATCGATCGGTTTAAAACGACTCCAACCAAACATCGCTTGCGGGTACAGTACCGGCCCGGTTTAGCTGGAATGGACCCAAAACGGCGAGCCAAACAGACCCAAAGATGTGACACATAGAATCCAAACGGGTTGGTTGAAGTGGAGAGGCATGTTAGGGATCTTATGTGATCGTAAAGTACCACTAAAACTTAAGGGTAAGTTTTATCGTACTGCAATTAAACCCACGATGCTCTATGGTTCTGAGTGATGGGCAGTGAATTTTGTACATGAGCAAAAATGGGAGTTGCGGAGATGAGAATGCTTAGGTGGATGTGTGGACAAACAAGATTGGATAAAATTAGGAATGAAAGTATCAGGGATAAGACATGAGTAGCACCAATTGTAGAGAAGATGTGAGAAGCTCGTCTAAGATGGTCTGAACACGTACAAAGAAAGACTATTAAAGGCACTTGTCAGGCATTGGAAGGTCTAAATGAAATAATTCTCTATCAAATTCAGAAAAAAATTATAAAAAGACTTTGAAGATGTCGAGATTCATTGAAGACATTTGGAAGAAGATATCATCATTCCATCTGAAGATATTATTGCAAGAAAGAGACAATTCAAAATAATTCAGAGATGATATAATCAATGAAGAAAATGAAAATCAAATACATACACAGATAATAAGAATAGAAATACATAGAGCCAACTACTATTCTTCATCTTCATCTTCTCCATATTCAATCTTTTCTGCTAATGCTTCAACAAACACTTCAAAAGAATAATCAGAGAAGATTACTGGATCCAAAACTAATAACCCCTGCAAATTTTCTTCCAGTAAGGGGTTCATCATATTGAAGGATCACCTACACTTAGTGGTTCTGAGAGTCTACTTGCTAAAAGACTCAGTTATTTGTGGTTCAAGATCTCCTTACCAAGAGATCTGGTAGTTGGTTCTAATAGTCTCCTTATCAAAAGACTCGGGTACTAGGATAGTGTATTCCTACTAAGGTGATAGAAGAGTGGATGTACCCAGATTTTGAGAAACTACTATAACTTTGGTGTCATCTGTGATTGTGTTTTCCTGTACTTACTTCTGTTGTGTTGTGTTTACTTTTACTGCGAAAAAATTCTGGTCAGCAATATGTGTGTGCAAATCGTGAGATAACTAAAATTAATTAAGATCAATTTTTAAATCTCTATTAACCCCCCCCCCCCCCCCTCTAGAAAATTCCCATATGATTTATTCAACTGATCATACTTTCAATTGGTATCAGAATTAGGTCGATCAAATAAATGATTACACATGGATCAAAAAGATCTGAACAGTTGCGAAGTTATACCTAAATATAAAAATCTATTTTCAAAATGTCATCAAATAATTTTACATTATGGTACACAGGAAAAAATATTTTATGTCTGTAAGAGATAAGATAAGTGAGTGAGAAAGCTAACTTTTTAGATAATTCATATTTTAAATTATGCTACATAGAAAAAAAAAAATAAAACAAGTAATGGTGTCGGTATTATTGTAGATACTACTTATATGGATGAAGTTGCTGGGGTAAGTAGAAAAGTTGATAGAATCATAACACTTAAATTGATCATATGAGAGGAAACTATTAATTTGATCAGCATTTACACGTCACAAGTAGAATTAAGTGAAGCTATTAAAGTACAATTTTGAGAAAATTTGGATGATTTAGTATAGGGAAATCTCATAAATAGAGAAAATTTTCATATTAGGAGACTTAAATGGACATATATGGAAGGAAAATGTAGATTATACAGCCGTTCATTGATGATTTGGATATGAAGAAAGAAATGAAGAAATCCGAACCATTTTAGACTTTGATGTAGCACATGAGCTAATTAAGACAAATATGTTTTTCATAAATAGAGAATAACATTTAGTTACGTTTAAAAACGGGTTAAATAAGTCACAAATTGATTATTTATGACTCACAAAATGGATAAAATGATTTGTAAGGGTTACAAAGTCATACAAGAAGAAAGTTTGACAACACAACATAGGTTAGTAGTGTTAGACGTACAAAGTAAATATAATAAATTTAAGACAGGAATAAAAATGTTACCAAAATTTTGATGGTGGAACTTGAAAATTGAAAAGCAGGTTCCTTTCAAACCAGCAGTTATGAAATAAATAGTTGATGATCCTTATGTTGATCCAAGTGTCTCATGAGAAGTTATGTCTTCACATTTAAGAACAATTGAAAAGAACGTACTTGGAGTATCAAAAGTTTGTGCGCTCCCAAATAAAAAATCTTGGTGGTGGAAAGAGAAAGTGCAAGATAAATTGAGGGCATAGAGAATCAGCTATAAATCACTCTACACAGTTGTAGAAATAATGAAAACTTAGACAGGTATAAAGTCGCCCAAAAAAGTTAAACATGCAATAAGTAAAATAAGAAATCAAGCTTACGAAAAATTTAAGGTCGTAACATATATAAAATTGCTTAAACTGGAGAAAAAAAGACAAAATATTTAAGGCAAATAAAATACATAAATGATGAAACAGATACAATTTTAACGAATGATGTGGATATTAAAGAGTGATGAAAAAAATATTTTTATCAATTATATAATGAAACAAAAATAATGAATTGAACTTGAAAAATTTAAGTAAATCAGAGTAGTATAAGAACATAACGTTTTATCGTAAAATTCAATTATTAGAGATAAATAATGTTCTAAAAATGAAAAATGTAAAGGAGGTTGGGCCAAAAGATATACCTGTTGAAACCGAGATTAGGTTCCACCTTCAGTTCGGACCTAGGGGTGCAGCTCACACCTAATTCTCTCAAGTCGTCCCTTGGTGAGAGACCTGAATTTGGAGAATGACCATTGGCTCGAGCGTGGAGATCTCACCTCACACCCGGAATACCTTTGAGATCTCCTCCTCCCTAGTCAATGTTGAGCTAGGTCCCTTAGAGGATGGAGTAAGAAGATGAATATTGGTGAAAACGGATCTCTCTCCAAGGCACCATAAGGGTCAATTTATAGATTTTTGTGGATGGCCTGCCAATAGCGCAATCTCGCTGCTTTGAAATTGCTGAAATACCTCGGCAAAATATCAGACCCTCAAGCCGGGCGAGCTGCACAAGCCGGGCGAGCTGCATAAGCCGGGCGAGCTGCTCCAGCCGGGAGAGAACTCTCAAGCTGGGTGATAACCCTCAAGCCGGGCGAGAACCCTCCAGCCGACGAGAACCCTCCAGTCGGGCGAGACCCCTCAAGTCGGGCGAGACCCCTCAAGCCGGGCGAGAACCCTCAAGCCGGGCGAGAACCCTCAAGTCGGGCGAGAACCCTCAAGTCGGGCAAGAACCCTCAAGCCGGACAAGAACCCTCAATCCGAGCGAGAACCCTCAAGACGGGCGAGAACCCTCCAGCCGGGCGAGACCCTCTAGCCGGGCGAAAACCCTCAATGGGTCGGGGCGGGTGCCGGCTTTCCGCCACACCCGCCCCCTGAAGGGTACACCAAGCACTACCAAGCTAGACAAATTTTCGTCCCCCTACTAGTATATCATGCAGATCAACAATAAATTTGACCTTAATAGTGCAAAATCCCCTAAACGCTTACAGATGTGTAGCAAGTCTTGCGCCTGCCTGGGGACCCCACTCCGCGAATACGGGGTTGTACACAATTCCCGCTCTTTTCGAGCAAGTTCCACGCTCGGAAAGAAACATCCAACCCAATGTATTCGCTGAGTGTAGCACTCTTCGTAGCGAAAATACTTGGCCTCTCCGAGGGTCAACCTTCCAAGCCAGCTAACGGGAGCCTGGGTGGTGAGATCCCCTCTGGGTAGGAACTTTCTCCCCACCGAGGCACATTCGATCCATCCATCTAGTGAGAGCCTGGGTGAGGAGATCCTCTCGGGGTTGGAACTTTCTCTCCGCCGAGGCACATTCGACTCATCCAGCTAGTGAGAGCCTGAGTGAGGAGATCCTCTCGGGGTTGGAACCTTCTCTCCACCGAGGCACATTCGACTCATCCAGCTAGTGAGAGCCTGTGTGAGGAGATCCTCTCGAAGTTGGCACCTTCTCTCCACCAAGGCACATTCAACCCACCCATCAAGTGAGAGCCTGGGTGAGGAGATCCTCTCGGGGTTGGCACCTTCTCTTCACTGAGGCACATTCGACTCATCCAGCTAGTGGGAGTCTGGGTGAGGAGATCCTCTCGGGGTTGACACCTTCTCTCCACCGAGGCACATTCGACTCATCCAGCTAGTAGGAGCCTGGGTGAGGAGATCCACTAGGGGTTGGAACTTACTCTTCACCGAGGCACATTCGACTCATTCAGCTAGTGAGAGTCTGGGTGAGGAAATCCTCTCGAGGTTGGCACCTACTCACCACCGAGGCACATTCGACCCATCCAACTAGTGAGAGCCTGAGTGAGGAGATTCTCTCAGGATTGGCATCTTCTCTCCACCGAGGCACATTCGACCCATCAAACTAGTGAGAGTCTGGGTGAGGAGATCCTCTCGGGGTTGACACCTTCTCTCCACCGAGGCACATTCGACCCATCCAGCTAGTGAGAGCCTGGATGAGGAGATCCACTCGGGGTTAGCACCTTCTCTCCACCGAGGCACATTCGATCCATCCAGCTAGTGGGAGTCTGGGTGAGGAGATCCTCTCGGGGTTGGAACCTTCTCACCACCGAAGCACATTGGACACATCCAGCTAGTGAGAGTCTGGGTGAGAGATCCTCTCGGGGGTTGGTTTCTTCTCGCCACCGAGGCACATTCGACTCATCCAGCTAGTGGGATCCTGGATGAGGAGATCCTCTCGGGACGAGAACTTACTACCGAGGCACATTCGACCCATCCAGCTAGTGGAATCCTGGATGAGGAGATCCTTTCAGGGTTGAAACCTTCTCTCCACCGAGGCACATTCGACTCATCCAGCTAGTGAGAGCCTGTGTGAGAAGATCCTCTCGGGGTTGGTTCCTTCTCGCCATCGGGCACATTCGACTCATCCAGCTAGTGGGAGTCTGGATGAGGAGATCCTCTCGGGAAGAGAACTTACTACTGAGGCACATTCGACCCATCCAACTAGTGAGAGCTTGGATGAGGATATCCTCTCGGGGTTGGAACCTTCTCTCCACCAACCGACATTCAACTCATCCAACTAGTGAGAGCCTGGGTGAGGAGATCCTCTCGGGGTGGTAACCTTCTCTCCACCGAGGCACATTCGACCGATCCAGCTAGTGAGAGCCTGAGTGAGGAGATCCTCTCGGGTTGGAACTTACTTTCCACCGAGGCACATTTGACTCATCCAACTAGTGAGAGCCTGGGTGAGGAGATCCTCTCGAGGGTTGGTTATTTCTCGCCACTGAGGCACATTCGACCCATCCAGCTAGTGAGAGCCTGGATGAGGAGATCCTCTCGAGACGAGAACTTACTATCGAGACACATTCGACCCATCCAGCTAGTGGGAGCTTGGATGATGAGATCCTCTCGGGGTTGGAACCTTCTCTCCACTGAGGCACATTCGACTCATCCAGCTAATGAGAGCCTGGGTGAGGAGATCCTCTTGGGGGTTGGTTCCTTCTCGCCACCGAGGCACATTCGATCCATCCAGCTAGTGGGAGCCTGGATGAGGAGATCCTCTTGGAACGAGAACTTACCACCAAGACACATTCGACTCCTCTAGCTAGTGAGAGCCTGGGTGAGGAGATCCTCTCGGGGTTGGAACTTATTCTCCACCGAGGCACATTCGACCCATCCAGCTAGTGAGAGCCTGAGTGAGGAGATCCTCTCGGGGTTGAAACTTACTTTCCACCGAGGCACATTCGACCCATCCAGCTAGTGAGAACCTAGGTGAGGAGATTCTCTCGGGGTTGGAACTTACTTTCCACTGAGACACACTTGAGCCATCCAGCTAGTGAGAGCTTGGGTGATGAGATCCTCTCGTGGGTTGGTTCCTTCTCGCCACCGAGGCACATTCGACTCATCTAGCTAGTGGGAGCTTGGATGAGGAGATCCTTTCGGGACGAGAACTTACAACTGAAACACATTCGAGCCATCCAGCTAGTGGGAGCCTGGATGAGGAGATCCTCTTGGGGTTGGAACCTTCTCTCCACTGAAGCACATTTGACTCATCCAGCTAGTGAGAGCCTGATTGAGGAGATCCACTCGGGGGTTGGTTCCTTCTCGTCATCGAGGCACATTCGACCCATCCAGCGAGTGGGAGGCTGGATGAGGAGATCCTCTCGGGACGAGAACTTACTGTCGAGGCATATTCGACCCATCAAGCTAGTTAGAGCCTGGATGAGGAGATCCTCTCGGGGTTGGAACCTTCTCTCCACCGAGGCACATTCGACACATTCAGCTAATGAGAGTCTGGGTGAGGAGATCCTCTCGGGGGTTGGTTTCTTCTCGCCACCGAGACACATTCGACTCATCCAGCTAGTGGGAGTCTAGATGAGGAGATCCTCTCGGGACAAGAACTTACTACTGAGTCACATTCGACCCATCCAGCTAGTGAGAGCCTGAGTGAGGAGATTCTCTCGAGGTGAGATTAGGCACGTCATTCGAACCATACTAAATTCAACATCCTCAAACGGGAAAATTTTTGGATACATTACCTCCTGACTCAGCTGGTCAGGGGTAGAGCTCGCTCATTACAAAAACATAAGAGGGAAGAGACTTCACCAGAGCAAGGCTTCTTCAAGCTGCTTGGGTATGATGTCCGTCATTCGCCTCCTTCTCTGATATCTCTATCCCGCTCAGGCTCTTCATGATCTTCTCCATCTCCTCTGCCCTGGCTACCTAGGAGATGGTGTTGACGGCACTGACGTAGCACTGTCTTGCCATCCAGGGGTTCCCCCTAATCCTGACTTGGATCCCTCTAGTATTAAACTTGAGGCACTGGTGAAATGACGATAGCACACAATGGAAGGCGCTGATGATGGGTCTTTTGAAGATGGTGTTGTAACTGCTCGGCGCGTCAACAAAGACAAACCGGCAGTTCCTTGAGGTCCCCCCCTCCCAACTTTACCTGGAGTCCGACTCCACCTTCTACCTCCTTCCTTTCTT
This sequence comes from Platanthera guangdongensis, assembly GCA_039583875.1. Taxonomy (NCBI): domain Eukaryota; kingdom Viridiplantae; phylum Streptophyta; class Magnoliopsida; order Asparagales; family Orchidaceae; genus Platanthera; species Platanthera guangdongensis. The sequence continues at coordinate 159,916,968 of CM077159.1, forward strand.
TCCTAGGTTGTTTTTCTGGTGCACTTTCTTCTACCCCTCCTGGGGTCACCTCGCTTAGACCCGTGAGAGCTGTCTCGCCGAGACCCCGGGGAGGTGTCTCGCCGAGACCCGTGGGAGCTGTCTCGCCGAGACCCGTGGGAGCTGTCTCGCAGAGACCCCTGGGAGCTGTCTCACCGAGACCCCTGGGAGTTAGTACCTGGGGGTGGGAGTTGAGCAGTCACCCTGAGGAGCAATGTTTCGCAACATCTTCATGATGTCTTCGATGGACGTCATGAACTCTTCCCTTCCTACAAAGGGTACTGGGTTGGGGAGCTCGTTGGGGTCATCACCACCTCCATGATCTCCCGTCATAGAGCCTGCTCAGGAACTTCTGTATAAGTCGCGGTCCACGCTCACCGCACCAAAATATTGAAACCAAGATTCGGTTCCACCTAGAGTTCGGACCTAGGGGTGCAGCTCACACCTACTTTTCTCAAGTCGTCCATTGGTGAGAGACCTGAATTTGGAGAATGCCCTTGGCTCGAGCGTGGAGGTCCCACCTCACACTCGGAAGACCTTTGAGATCTCCTCCTCCCTAGCCAATGTTGAGCTAGGTGCCTTGAAGGATGGAGGAAGAAGATGAAGATTGGTGAAAACGGATCCCTCTCTAAGGCACCCCAAGGGTCAATTTATAGATTTTTGGGGATGATCTGCTAGCACAATCTCGTTGCTCTGAAATTACTGAAATACCACGGCAAAATAGCAGACCCTCAAGTCGGGCGAGCTGCTCAAGCCGGGCGAGATGCTCAAGTCGGGCGAGCTGCTCCAGTCGGGCGAGCTGCTCCAGCCGGGCGAGCTGCTCCAGCTGGACTAGCTAATCCAGTCGGGCGAGAACCCTCAAGTCGAGCCAGAACCCTCAAGCCGAGCCAGAACCCACCAGCCGGCCAGAACCCTCAAGTCGGGCGAGACCCCTCAAGCCGGGCGAGAACCCTCAAGCCGGGCGAGAACCCTCAAGCCGGGCGAGAACCCTCAAGCCGGGCGAGAACCCTCAAACCGGGCAAGAACCCTCCTGCCGGGCGAAAACCCTCCTGCCGGGCGAAAACCCTCCAGCCGGGCGAGAACCCTCAAGTCGGGCAAGAACCCTCAAGTCGGGCGATAACCCTCAAGCCGGGCGAGACCCTCCAACCGGGCGAGACCCTCCAGCCGGGCGAGAACCCTCAAGGGGTCGGGGCGGGTGTCGGCTTCCCGCCGCACCCGCCCCCTGAAAGGTACACTGCCACTAGCAAGCTAGGCAAATTTTCTTCCCCCTACTAGTATATCATGCATATCAACAATAAATTTGACCCCAAGAGTGCAAACCCCCTAAAAACTTTCAAATGTGTAGCAAGTCTTGCGCCTGCTTGGGGACCACACTCTGTGAATAAGGGGTTGTACAATACCCATCGAAGTATGAAAAATGTCTAGGAAATGAAGAAATTGTGTCTTACATATTTTTTCAATAAGATACTAAAGTCAAAGAAAATGTCAGACCAATGGAGAGAAAGTATCTTAATACCTTTGTATAAAAACAAAGAAAATAAACAAAATTGTGTTAATTACAGAAGAATTAAATTGATGGATCATATCATAAAATTATGGGAACGAGTAATAGAAAGAAGAATAAGACGAGAGACTAAAATCTCGGAAAATCAATTTGAATTCATGTCAGGGCGGTCGGCCATGAAAATTATACATCTCTTGAGGAGACTCATTGACAACTACCGAGAAAGAAAACAAAATTTGCATATATTGTTCACCATCCTTGAGAAGACTTATGATAGAGTTCCAAAAGAGATCTTATGGAGAGACTTAAAAAAGAAAGGTGTAAATGTATCATACATTGACATAATCAAAGATATGTATACAAATTCAGTGACAAAGGTGAGGACATCTCGAGGACTAACACAGGAATTTCCTATCAATGTTGACTTACATCAAGGTTCAGCTTTAAGCCCTTACCACTTTGCCCTTATCTTAGATGAGCTCACCAGACATATCCAACAAGTCATACCTTAGTGTTTATTATTTGCGGATGATATCGTTTTGGTCGATGAGACACGCAAATGTGTAAATCGTTTTTCGTTAAGGATCACCTAATAAACATCATATGTTTGAACATAAAAGTGGATGAAGTTCCTTAGGTGGGCGATAACGAATGACAATTTAACCCTCATGTTCATGACCATGATCACCGTGCCAAACAGAGTCATAAATGCCCTAAAAAGGAGACTTCTTCATCAACACAACAACACTCAAGCTTTTACCCACTATAGTGGGGTCGACTATATGGATATTTTGTCGCCATTGTGCCTTATCTTGTGTCATAATCTTACTAATGCCAAAGTACATCATGTTTTTCCTTATAGTTTCATTCCAAGACTTTATTGGTCTACCCCTCCCTCGTTTAACATGTCTAGTGACTAGACTCTCACAACGCCTAACAAGTGCCTCTAATGGTCTCCTTTGCACGTGTTCAAACCATCTTAGTCGAGCTTCTCACATCTTTTCTGCAATTAGTGCTGCTCATGTCTTATCCCTGATACATTCATTCCTAATTTTATTTAGTTTCGTGTATCCACACATCCACCTAAACATTCTCATCTCCGCAACTCCTATTTTTTGCTCATGTACACAATTCACTGCCCAAGACTCAGAACCATAGAGCATCGCTAGTCTAATCGCAGTACGGTAGAACGTGCCCTTACATTTTAATTGAACTTTACGATCACATAAGATCCCTAACGTGTCTCTCCACTTCAACCAACCCGCTTGGACTTCTTAATCAATATTAATTAAAACTATATTTGCAATAATTTTGTAGAAAAGAGTTACTGATAAATATTACTAAAATTATCCATTTATTTAATTTTAAGTTCAGCTCTATGGAACAAAGTTTCGATGCTTACATCCGGTGACCGGAGTCAGAGCTTTGACGCCGCTAGCAGATTTTGCCGCTCCTCGTCCGTCTCCTCCGGCAACCCTACGGCAGCCCTAACCTCCGGTAAGGCCCCCCTCCGAATCGATCCGTACACTTCACCGACCCAATTTTTCGCCGCTAGCTCCTCCGCCCGGCGCACAGCTGCCTCCACCGTCTCCAGCGCGCTGCCGTGCGCCCTATCAATAATCCCCTTCGCCGTCGCCTCCGACGCGCCGATTTTCTTCCCCTCGAGCACGATCTCGCGGAGGACCTTTGGATCGCTAATCTTCGACCTCATCAGCTTCAAGAAATACGGAGGAAAGGGCATGCCGACGTCGAGCTCGCTCATATAGAGGATGCCCCTGTCTCCCCTCATCTCCACGTAGTCATGGCAAATCGCGAGCATGAAACCGGCGGCGGCGGCGTGGCCTGTCACGGCAGCAATAGTCGGCATCGGAAGGGAGAGCAGATCGGCGACGAGCGGCTGGAAGAGAGAAACCATGGATTGGAGACGGATACGGGCGGTGGAAGCTGATCCCCCAGATCTGGCCCAGGCGAGATCGAATCCGTTGGAGAAAAACCGGCCTTCGGCGGTCGTCACCAGGGCGAAACCTCGGCCGCCTGCGGCGGCGGATTCAGATTTGGCTCGGGCGAGGGCGTCTCGAACGGAGGCGATGACGTCGGGGGATAGGCGATGCTCGCCATCGCCGGTGAGGGTTAGGATAAATACACGGCCGCGCTTTCCGAGAGAGCACATTATTTTGTTTTTCTTTGATGAATTGCGCTCTTTGCGGTGCCAATTTCATGAGCAGCAGCTGTAAAGGGATTGTTATTTGTTATCTCTGTTTGGCTCCCCTGCAGCAATGGAAGAATCACTAGTGAAAAGCAGCAGTGAGAAACTCTGTTTTTTTACAAAATGGTCCAAAAATCTGTGAAATTATTTAGAAGTATAGATCTCTCAGTGCTGTTCAGAAATAGAAATAGAAAACTGTTTCAACTATTTAAAAGAAACATTGGTGAGAAAAACTGCAATTTTTTCATAAAGTTAATAAAAATCAAATTAAAAATAATAATATTTTATTGTTAGACATACAAAATTAAAATCACATATCATAATCAAATACGTTTGTCCTCCACCATTGACGTACATCACAACCGATATACATTAGTTGGACAGACACAAATAGATCTACCACCATGGATCTACAAAAACATATGAAGACTTGGCTACACAAATTATGGTTCTACAAAAATTTGTCAAAAATATTAGGCCATGGATCTACCGCTATATATGGCTCTACACAAAAGAAGGAGAAATCTATGGTTATACATAAATCTACCACATAGGTTCATCACAACTCCATGAAAAACTATGAACTATAAAATAATACCTTAAAAAATTTGTCAATGGCACAAAAAAGGAAGGAGAAAGCTATACCAAGCAGAGTCGGCAAGAGTGGGGGTTGGAGCTTCGTCGGCCAGAGAGGAAAATGATGGTCCGTCAGCAAGAGAAGAGGCCCGACTTCTGCTTCGTTGGCGAGAGAGGCGAGGCCTGCTTCGTGGCCGAGAGAGGAGAATCCCGATTCGCCGGTAAGAGGGGAGAAGCCCGCCGGTGGGAGTAGTCGCGCGCGGAGGGGGATTCGTGAAATGCCCTAACAGGCGCAGAGTGGGATGCCGCGAAAATGAGAATCCGAAAATCAATTTTTGATCGCGGAGGGGAGGTGCTACGGGAAAAGTGCCTAAGAATAGATTTTCAGGCGAAAATCTCTTTTCCCACTGCTTCCATAAATTAATGTTTGACGCGGCTTAATGAAAAACAGTTGTGTGTTGCTCTTAAAGCGTGGAGCCAAACTGAGCCTTAGGCTCCGTTTGGCATGGTAGTGGCGGTCATGAATATGGGATTAAAAATGTCATTTATTAACGTCCACTTAAGGAACTTCATTCACTTTTCTGTCCAAACAAATAATGTTTGTCAGATGATCCTTAACGAATGACGATTTAATCCATGCAATTACGACTGACATCACCTTGCTAAACGGAGTCTTAATTTTTAGACTTCAGTATTGGCAAGCACCACAATTTAAGGCTTCATTTGGTTTAGCGGTGGCAGTTGTAAAAGGAGCTGTTGTAAAAGCAGGTTTGTAAAGGGAGCTGTTGGAAACTGGATGCTGGAAACGGAGTTCTGTTTGGCTAGTCTGCGTTTGCAGAGCTGTTGAAAACAGAGAACTGTTTGGCAAAACTGCGGTGGCATTTGGATTTTTTTAAAAAAAAAAATAGTTTAAATTTTTAAAAATTCTGTGTGTAATATACTCTAACAGACTGATAAGTTAAAACATATAAAGGTACTCCAAATACTTCAACATACTGTTAAACATTAAAATTTTGCAAACCCGAAATACAACATATTTCTATGTAGAAACAACAACACGTTCACGCTCTGAGCAGCTGATCGGCAATGGAGTCACGCAACCCCACCATCTCATCGACCCCTACTCTAATGCCTCTAACATGGTCTCCACTTGAGGATTCGTTTATCTGTCATGTTCTTATTTGAAGGCCCGCCGGGTAAATAAATTGCTCGTCTTCATCGCAAGCACGAAAATGAGTGTCTGAGCGGGATGGATGCCTGCGAATGTAGTTATGCAATGTCATTGTTGCAATCACAATATCTCTTTGCTTTGACAAACTGTATGGTGGCATATCTCTGAGAATCTTCCACTTCTTTTTCCAAACTCCGAATGAACGTTCAATGACACTTCGTAAAGACGAGTGAGCCTTGTTAAATATTTCTCGTCGCCCTTGTATAGGTCGGTTGCCCCTTCTAAAATCAGGTAAATGATACCGTGTACCTGAATATGATTTTAAAAAACTACGTTGAAGTGGATATCCTGCATCTACCAGATAATATTTCCCTGCAACATTGACGACCACTTATAGATGTGAATAATAGTGAATCTTATAAATTCATAATAAGAAATGGTCTGAAGATATAAAAGGCTCACCTGACGGTGGATAAGAAAAATTATAACTCGTGTCTGTAAGAGCATTCTGGAAAATACGGCTATCATGGGTAGAACCCTCCCAACCTGCTAATGCGAAAGTGAAACACATGTTGAAATCGCAAACCGCCAGCACATTTTGCGTTGTTGTGTCATGTCGACCAATGTAAGAAACCTGTAGATCAGCTGGAACTCGAACATCCACATGTGTTCCATCAATAGCGCCTATGCAGTCTTTAAAGAAAGGCATGTATCGATGATCGTTTACAATTTGTGGTGGAATACTATTGAAAAAATGATCTACAGGCCTGATGACATCAGAAGAGAGTCTCTTAATTGCAGTGATACCCTTTGAGAAGAATCTACTTATCGTTTCTGTAGAATGTTGAAAGCGTTCACTTGCAAGTTGCATGGATAGATTGTGTCCCAGAATATACAGTGTAACTGCTAGCACCTCACGTGGTAGAGTTCTCCTGGAACCTTCAAATCCATAATGAAGTGTGAGTAGTGAAAGCAAATCACCAAAAACCACCTTCGACATTCGGAAGACACTAAAAAACCTCGTCGGGTGGCCATCTAGAAGTTCAGCTACCCATCTAGCCCCTGTCTGCCCAGATGTCATGCATGGTCTACTATTTGATATAGGAGTCCGATTTATTTGAAAAGTTGCGGTTGTTACAAACTGATACACATCGACTCCGCTATTGTGATACGTCAAATCAACACATTGTTGTTGAATTTCCTCATTAGAACTGTCTGAGGATGACATTGTATACCTGCGACAAATATATAAGAATGCAACATTACATTTCCTTTGAAATAAACACTATCCTGAACTATTTAAAGCAGCATCGCAACAAATTAGCAAATAGACATCCTGCTCCAAAGTTAGCAAAATAGCAAATAAACAAATAAACATAAGTCTGAACTATTTGATGTAGCATCGCAGCAAATTAGCAACTACACATCCTGCTCCAAAGTAAGCAAAGTAGCAAATGAACAAATAAACATAAGTCCCAAATGAAATACAAAACACACAACACAAACGTAATAATATTCAGTCAGAGCAGAGAGAGAAACAGAAACTAATCCGCTCGTTTTTCGTAACGAGCCTGCAGCCACCTAAGACGCCTGTCCTTGCGTATGCTCATAAAAGTTTCTCGATTTTGCTTATCCTTCAGAAGCAGGGTGGAGTAGTCATAGAAATCAAATTGTGACTCATCCATAACCTCTGACATACTCTCTAGCTCTGAAATGGCCTCAGGAATGGTGAATAACGATGAAGATATCTGGATGCGAGGCGGCTCTTGCATGCATTTCCCAATAATGCGTGATGTTTCCACAAGCTCATCTAATGCCGAACTTTTTGCCTTCTTCGCAGTAAACCTTCTTTTCCCCTTACCTGTCCGTTTTTCCTTAGCAGCGGTGGAGTGTGGAGAGTCGTTCATGTTTTGTATACCATCTTCAGCAGAAACATCCTGTTCATCGACTGACTCAGCTTCAAAGTTTCTAGAATTTGGGGCCCATGCTAGATCTCCAGTTGCAACGACCTGGCTAAACATCATATGAAGTTTCTCCTCTAACTCAGGAGATATACCAGAAAACTGAAACTTCCTCGCAGTAGGAAGAACCTAAAACATGAATAAAAGAACAAATTAGACAAATCATCAAGCAAAAAATTAAACTAATGTTGTTTCACCTCTGAGTAATGTACTTACTTTCAAACGTTCTTTCCACCAGTCTTCTGAAGCAGCTATAGTTTTTGCGGATTGGATCCCAGCCAAGACCCGTCTCACGCCCCTTTAGCTCTCTCCATAATTTCCAATCCTTTTTTAGCTGATCCCACTTATTTTTCATTTGGTTTCGATCGTATGACTTTCCCGTACGTGCCAAAAAACTTGTTGTTAAATTTATCCACCCATCCCTGCTAAAATGCGTGGTTGGGCGATTACCCAACTCAATCTCTTTGAGACACAGGTCACAAAAAATCATAGCATCATTGATCTCCCAATTTGCGCTAACACCACCTTCTTTATGTTTACCCATAGCACGAACTAAATAAAAGAAAAATAAAACTGAACATAAATAAGCTTTCAAGTGTTGCAGAAATGTAACTCACAAAAATAGATCGATATCAACATTATCCAATTATTACGGTAAAAAACTGGAAAGGATTGTTAAAACACTAATTAGAGCCATTATTAAATGAGAGTTGCAGGTAAAAAATGGAGAATAATAAACAAAATAATGAGGTATTTATAGATTGATCCAAAAAAATGGCATTAGCTTTATCGAATATGCATAAAGGTAAGTCCGGGAGTGATGCCTATTGAGAAATGTATGAGTCAAAGGTAAGTCCGGGAGTGATGCCTATTGAGAAATGTAGAGTACCGGGAACAATGAAAATTTGAAGACAAAAAAATGTCAAATGGTTAGAGAAGAAATATAAGAAATGTATGAGTCAAAGGTATGCTAAGTTATTAGAGATATCTATAACGTAAGACTGACTAGTATGGGAAGTAGATGTGGATTGAGGAGTAACCAGAATTTTAAATCAAAATAGAACACATCAAAGACCACTATTGAGTACAATAGTTATTAAGATACTTACAAAAATATTCATAGTGAGGTACATTGGTGTATGCTTTTAGCAGATGACCTTGTTCTAATCGGTGAGATATTTATTGAGTTAACTGAAAAAAAAAATAGAGCAACAGAAGTATTGTTCAAAATATAAGAAAACTTGAATTTTAAGATAGAGCAACAGAGTTATTGAGTTAACTGAAAAAAATAGTGAAGGTAATATAAGCAACGATCAATCTACCTTATGTAAGATGAATAACACTTTAGGCACTGATTTCATAAAAGAATTCCTATTCATTACACAGCACAAACACATCACACACAACAAGCCAATCATCAAAAAAAAAATTGCAAGGGGAAGGAAATGTATACCTGCTGAAATCGCCAAACTGTCGGAGAGAAATGAGCACGCCGTGGGAGAAGAAGCTGTGGATTCGATCGGAAAATTTGGCGTCCCCGTCGCTGCAGCGTTACCGTCGGAGAAGGAAGCAGGAGGCGCCGGAAATCTGGCACGGAAATCGGCGACCGGCACTGAAGGAGGCGGGATCTAGCACGGCCGGAGGAGAAGAGGAGGCGGAATCGACTCCAACCGGCGATGGGAGAAGGCGTGATCTACTGTGCCGCGGAGGAGAAGGAGACGATCGATTTGAAGGCACCAATCGGCGACGGGAGATGTACAAGAGGCCGGATCTACTGTGCCGCTGGAGAGGTCGTGGAAGATGAGGCTGGATCTGCACCTATCGGCGACGGGAGAAGAGCGGGATTCGCGAGCCCTTTCCGCCTTTCCGCGACCTCTGTGCCGCCGGCGACAGGAGAAGGAGAGGTCGTGGAAGAAGAAGGAGAGGTCGTGCACCTATCGGCGACGGGAGAAGAGCGGGATTCGCACCTATCGGCGACGGGAGAAGAGCGGGATTCGCGAGCCCTTTCCGCCTTTCCGCCCTAAACGCGATAAAACGAAGCGCGAGCCCAATGTTTCCTATCGCGTGGTTTTGAGCTGGGAGAAACGGAGCGCGGATCGAAAATGAGGCGGAAAACCAAACGAATTTGTAACGTTAAGGTTGCGTTTTGTCAAAACGCCCTTGTCAAAACGCTTAACCAAACGGGCCCTAAATTTCTACAGCTTCATCTCAGCCGAGCTGGACCATCCAAACTTTCTTTTTTCTTGCTGGTATGTTTTTGAAATAGAACAAGATTCTCTCACGGTCTCATTTGTGGTCGAAATGAAATTCCTCACTCTCTTCACGAAACACAAATTTTCAACATTTTATGAGTTATGACTATTAATCAAAGCGAACGTTGGAAGAAACGATTTTTTTTTACATCCTTTAAATCGGTGAGCAACATACTAAGGCTCCGTTGGTACGGTGGTGGGGTCATGAACATGTGTGTTAAATTGTCATTCGTTAGCGCCCACCTAAGAAACTTCATTCACTTTTACGTTCAAACGGATGATGTTTGTTAGGTGATCCCTGACGAATGACAGTTTAATCCATAGGTTTAGGACTGCCACCACCGTGCCAAACGAAATCTAAATTTTCAAATTGTTGAAACCGAAAATTCGATCTCTGTGGAGTTCACCCTTGGGGAAGGGGTGGTCGCACACTTACTTCTCCCCTGCGAGCCAAACGACCAAGGAAATGGAACAAGGAACGGACCCAAGGGCTCGGCGTGGAGGTCCCACCACACACCCGGAAGATCTTAGAGCGCTTCCCCTCCTTAGCCAAAAGCCGAACTAAGGCTACCTCAGAAAGTGCTAGAAGACCGGGGAACAAGTGAAATGTGTCTTCTGAGATACCATCTTGAGTCTATTTATAGATTTCTGAAAACTGCCTGCAAATAGCCAATATCCGCTGTTTTGAACAGTTATGTGAAACCCAACTGGGTCTGCCAACAGCATAACTCCGCTGTTCTAACAGACTATTTGCACCCCCAGCAAGGGCATCCAGGTAATTTTTCCTCTGGACCCCACGGGGCATCTGTCCCAGACACGGGGTCAGCTCGCCACAACTTCGCCACCTTGCTGGGCGGACGCAGCCTGGCACTCGCAGCTCGCCTTCCACCCTTAGGCGAGCGTGAGCCAGGCCGCCACGGCTCGCCAGCTCTTATTAGGAGGCGGGCTGACGACGAGGTCGCCCAGGAGGGCGCGGGCTGGGTGGGCTGGCTCGCACGGCTCGCCCGCCTAACTTTAGCGAGAGCGAGCCGGCCGTTCTGAGTTTGCTCGCTGGTTATTCTGATGTGGGTCGGTTGCTCTGGCTCGCTCGCCTGGCCTGGTGGACCCAATCGGCGAACACTGGGTTGTACACAATCCCTGCTCTTTTGAGCTTGACAAATCTCGGAAAGAATCATCCAATCCACGTGTTCGGTGAGTGCTTTGCTGAGCTGGAGAGAATCTTTTGGTGTGTCTCATTATCATGTTATAAATATGTCATCAGGCGTTTGGGAAAAATCTTGTCTTCCTTTAACCTCCCTTGTGAGCTATAGCTGAACAATGCATGTGTCCGAGGAGATGCGAGCGCGCCTGGCGGCTGCGAGGGAGGGGACTAGGGAGCAAGTTCCCGATGCCGCCCCATGGTTGGCTCGCGGATCTCTCGGTACCCTTTTTAGGCTGTTAAAAGGGAAGATCGTCAGGCAGTCTCCTGCAAACGACCTCCCGGGGTCCAGCTCGGCGGCCGGTGTCGAGGTCTCCCATGAGGTATGCGAACCTCCTGTCTGATTCGTCATTCTGCCTCTGATTCCTTTTTTGCAGGTGACGCCTCGCAAATATGGAGGCGACGGAGGGGAGCAGAGTCATTCCCTCCCACTGATAACCGAGTGGGTCGTCAGCCCTTTGGGCCAGGGGCACCCCCCCCCCTTCGGCAATTTCCCAGTCGCCAGTTCCCCCTAGGCTGGGGAAATCCTTTGCAGTTCTTGAAGGAGGGCCCTTTCATGGTCGGTCGTGCACCTTCCGGCCACCTGTGGGTGCGGGCGACGTGCCGACTCCGAGTGAGTTTGTACTTTTGCCTGTTTATTACTGCTCGCTTTTTCCGATCTCCTTCTGTAGGCTTTAATGCGATCACCTCCTCCGACGTTGACATGAGCGAGGGCTATTCGCCTCCCCCTAATACGGATCATATCTCGGAGTATCTGGGCGACCCGTGGATGCTGAGGGGATAAAGAAGCGGATTACGCGGCTATTTCAAAAACAATCCCTGCTGCTACAAGAAGTCTGCAACAGGGTAGACGAGGATAAGGCCGAGGCGGAGGAGCGATTCGCAGTTCTGGAGGGAATGAGGCGTCCAGCTGTCGGGGATGGAGTTATTTCTCCGGGGGTGCATATCATGCGGGCGAAGGAGCGGCTTAGACACGCCGCGGAATAGGTCGACCTGGCCCAGCGGGAATTAACGGCGGTTCGCGAGTATTTCTATCCTCGCGTGCCGCCTCGATCCGGGACGCGGGGGCGGGGTAGGTGAAAGTGGATCCAGTACTGAGTCGCCTACCCTCTCCCCGCTACTGATTGTCAGGCCCGGGTCGCACCCGCACCCTTGACCAACTCGCGTAGTAGGTCACGAAGTTTCTTTCCACGGGATATTTAATTTCAGTTTGTAATAATTTGAGACTTCGCCCGTCAATAGGCTCATGTTCGCCGCATATTACTTTTATAATCTCGTTGCTTAATTTTCTCTGGGTGAGTGCGAATGAGGTGCTCTTGCTCGCCTACCCCTTCTTTAAGCGGGCGCGAGATTATTGAACAGGCTCGCCCAGTCCGCATATCTTGTCTCGGCGGGAGCGAGCCGGGTGCCCGCAGATCGCGAGCCTAAGCGGCTCGCCTACTGTTTCCGGCGGGTGCGAATCGCGGCTGGCCCGTCTCTTGGGCGGATGCGGGTGAGCGCGACTCGCTGCCGAATAGTCTTGCGGCACAGAGGCGAGCTGGGAGGAGCCCGCGACGGGCCCGAAATTCGAAGCGACAGGGCGCATTTTGCTATCCGCACTTTTCCCACTGGCGGGACATTTTCCCGCCTTTTTTCTTTCTATAAATATGCCTTGCTGACCCTTTCTTACCTACCGCATTTAAGATTTCCCCTTCTTCTCTGCTTCCTGTGATTTCTGACTCATCCGCTTTCTGCGAGAACTACAACGTCCCGCTTAGCAATCTTCCTGCGAGATGGGCGGTGGTGGCGGCGATGCGGATGGGCGGAGCAAGTGCGCCTGGACTTTCTCCGAGCATGACTTCTCTCATGCCGCCATTTCTGAAGGCGAGTTCTTTGATGCCATAGGCGACTACATACCGCCGGGCTTCGTGGAGAGACGACCTTGGGAGGGGGTGAAGATCAACGACCTCTCAGGAGGGGAGCTCACCAGCCCCACGACGTATTTCGAGGCGGGACTTCGGCTCCCCCTATGGCCGGAGGTACACCAAATACTGAAATACTTCGGGGTCATCCCCACCCAGATGACCCCTAACTCTATCGCAGTGGTGGTCGGGTTCACCTTCTTCCTGCGGGAAGAGGGGATCGAGTTCAGGCTCGTGGTCTTCCGCGGGCTGTTTTCCTTTCGGGCGAACAAAGACAGAACCACCTAATTTTCCAACAACCACATCAAGGTGCGGGAGACCGTCAACAAGAGCCACAACTGGCTGAATAATTTTATTTTTGTCTAGGGGGACTTCGGCAACGTTCCCTTCTCGCCAATCCAGCTCAGCGAGGCGATCTACCGTCCCCCTAGCCTGGGGGGCCATGAAGCAGAGCTATGCGGGTTCTTCGCAGGGAAGAACTTTGAAGTCGCATTTTTGTGCAGGAACCTGGACAACCTCGCCCTCGTCTCGCCCGGGGGAGGTAAGATACTCGAGCTTTTTTTCCTTTTTAACTTTGTTATTTTCCTGTCATAATTCCCTTTATGCAGGAGAGCGGGACATTCCTTTACACCCTCCCTACGAGAATACGCGAGTCGCTTCCAGCGAGCTCGCCCGCGCCGAGGTCGCAGCTGCCGCGCATCGTGAGACCCCGGATTCTGCCGTCCAAAAGCGTCCTAGCCGCAAACAGCCTCTACCGCCGCCGCCGCCCAAAAAGCCGAAGACCGCGGACGATGCGCCTACTGCTGCCCAGAGGAAAGGCAGGGGCCCAGCAGTCCAGCCAACCGAGGATTCCGCCACTCCGGCCGCCTCGACCAGCATCTCCCCCGGCGATGCGGCCAGGACCTCCGGGCCGCAAGGAGAGCAGCCTGCCATGAAGCCGGTGCCAAGAGGGCGCCGGAACTTTGGCTACGGCGAGCGGCCCTTAGATGATCTCGGCATCGCCCTCCTCTAGTGGGATAAGGAGGCGAACCAGGCCATTATCTCCACCCTGCTGCCGAGCTGGTTGGAGCAGAAGACCATCATCGGGGAGGCCTATAACTTCTCATTAGGCCTCTATGCGCGGGAAGATGCCGCAATCTATGACGAGGAGGCCACGCGGGTGCCCGTCCACAAGAGCGCTGGGCCTCTATGCACGGGAATACGCCGCAATCTATGACGAGGAGGCCACGCGGGTGCCCGTCCATAAGAGCGCTCGGGCCCAGCTTCGTAGCCTGGAGCTGGCCCACATGGTAGGCCAGCGATGCACCCAAATGGAGAAGAACACTCCTTCACTCAAGAAGCAGATTGACGAGAAGGACGAAGTCCGCCTTCTCGCTCAGGAGGAGGCGGAGCACCAGAAGAAGCGGGCAGACGCGGCCGATGCGGTCCTCACCACCTACCTGGGTGGGGGTGTTAAGTCCCGTGACTTGCACTCTTTGTTCTAAGATTGTTCACTTTTCTCAAGTTCATTCTATCCCCCTTTGCAGGATGCGGCGATGGCCAAGCGCATGGGCTTCCAGATCGCCGCCCTTGAGAAGGAAAAGGAGGGATTGCAAGCACGGGTGCGGGAGCCGGAGGCCGCAGCAGCTGCTCCGCCGCCCTCCAGTAGCAGCTGTCGGCTCATGCACTACACTGAGTACGAGCTGGAGGAAATGATGCAGAAGAATGCCGCAAAGGCTGCCAAGTATACCCTTCAGACGCTGCGACGAGCCGGCCTTACCACGAGCGAGGGTGGGGGCCTTTACGCGAGCGAGGTGGTACCGGAACTATTCCTTCCGGTACCAAAGCCGGGCGACGAGTCCTACTAGCCTCTCCAGAGGGGCTCGCCTTGCTGAATTCCCATGTCGCGCCTTTATTGTATTTTTTGTTCTTAAATGTAAACGCGGGCTGAGCCCCAAACTCGTGTAACTCTTTTCACCAAATAATGTAATGTACTTATTCTGATTTAGTGTTGTTTTCTTCCTCTTTTTGCTTCGTATTCGCTGCTTGGCCCAACTCTCCCGCTCGCTCCCCCTGAACCCGTGTCCGGTTAGCGAGGTCTCGCATCCATTCTGAACTTAGCTCAGGAAATATCTGGGTCTTAGTTAGCCGACCTGCGAGTAGTGACCTGCCTCCTTAGTCTAGATTCTCCATGTTGTTTGTGCGATTGGAGCGGGCCGGCTCAGTTCGCACCCAAGTAGCCTGGCTTCACGTGAGTTGGCCCCCATGAGGTCGCGATGCGTCTTGAGTTCTCGCGACCTCGGTCGTTTTTCGGGTGTTGGGCGCTTATGTTGGGTCTTGAAAGCTCGCCTCGTCGACCCATAGTCTCGGCTCAGCACTTCCGGATCGCCGACTTGCTGAGCTCATCCTGACAACCCTGCGATCTTTGCCTCCTTAATTCGAGTGTCTGGGTCCCGGCCTTAGGCACCACGTTCATTAAGACCTTCTGTCCTGCTAGCCAGTTGGGGGTCTGAGTAGGCTGTTTCGAGTGACATCCAGCCCTGCCAGCTAGGTGAGAGCCTAGCAGCGAGATCTGCTCGGGGTCTGAGCAGACTCTCTCGAGTGATATTCAGCCCTGCCAGCTAGGTGAGAGCCTGGCAGCAGTATCTGCTCGGGTCTAAGTAGACTCTCTCGAGTGACATCCAGCCCTGCCAGCTAGGTGAGAGCGTCGCAGCGGGATATGCTCGGGTCTGGGTAGACTCTATCGAGTGGCATCCAGCCCTACCACCTAGGTGAGAGCCTGGCAGCGGGATCTGCTTGGGGTCTGGGTATACTCTCTCGAGTGACATCCATCTCTGTCAGCTATGTGAGAACCTGGCAGCAGGATCTGCTCGGGGTCTGGGTAGACTCTCTCGAGTGACATCCAGCACTGCCAGCTAGGTGAGATCCTAGCAGTGGGATCTTCTCCGGGTCTGGATAGACTCTCGAGTGACATCCAGCCCTGCCAGCTAGGTGAGAGCCTGGCGGCGGGATCTGCTTGGGGTCTGGGTAGACTCTCTTGAGTGACATCCAACCCTGCCAGCTAGGTGAGAGACCGACAGCGGGATCTTCTTGGGATCTGGGTAGACTCTCTCGAGTAACTTCCAGCCCTGTCAGCTATGTGAGAGCCTGGCAGTGGGATCTGCTCTGGGTCTGGGTAGACTCTCTCGAGTGACATCCAGCCCTGTCAGCTAGGTGAGAGCCTAGTAGTGGGATATTCTCCGGGTCTGGTAGACTCTTGAGTGACATCCAGCCCTACAGCTAGGTGAGAGCCTGGCAGCGGGATCTGCTCGGGGTCTGGGTAGACTTTCTCGAGTGACATCCAACCCTGCCAGCTAGGTGAGAGCCTGGCAGCGGGATCTACTTGGGGTCTGGGTAGACTCTCTTGAGTGACATCTAGCCCTGCCAGCTAGGTGAGAGCCTGGTAGCGGGATCTGCTCGGGGTCTGCTAAGTGAACTCATCACTTACATGGATCCTTGCAGGAGAATTGACACATCAAGAAACTTTATTATTAGAAAAAAGACATCACTTACATAGCTTAAGGGTAAAAGCGCTTCAGTCATCACCACTCCAGGTGAGATTCAGGGTCTCGCCTCCATATTTCGGAGGTGATACCCTCCTGATTTCAATGTTTCTTTCACAATTTACGGACCCTCCCAATTGGGGTTGAGCTTCCCCACAGTGACTGATCTTCCCGCGGCATCCACCTTTCTCAGGACCAAGTCCCTCTCCGCAAACTGTTTGACCCTGACGTGTTTGTCAAAGTACTTAGCCATTCTTCTTTGCACTTCTTCCTACCGGATGGCGGAGAGGTCACGCAGCTCCTCCACCATGTCCAGAGAGAGCCGCAACTCCTCATTCTCGGCTCTCCATTCCTCCCCGCCTTCCCGGGCCTCTGCCACCCGAGGTGTCTGGTCTTCAAACTCTATGGGAAGTACTGCTTCGCAGCCATGGGAGAGGTTGAAGGAGGTATCCCCAGTGGCTGTGTTTGGGGTGGTCCTCAGAGCCCAGAGGACCGAGGGGAGCTGCTCCACCCAGCTCCCTTTCAAATTTTCCACCTTTTTCTTGAGGAGATTCACAATGATCTTGTTTGCCGCCTCCACCTGGCCGTTGCTCCTTGGGTGGTGGACTGAGGCAAAACTTAGGTCAATCCCGAGCTATTCGTAGAAACTGAAGAACTCACCGCTGGCAAACTAAGGCCCATTGTCCATGATGATGGCATGCGGCAATCCATGCCGGCAGATGATCTCCCCCCAAACAAAGTTCCTGATGACTTGGGAGGTCATCTTGGTCAGCGCCTTCACCTCCAACCACTTAGAGAAATAATCTACCATTACCAACATGAACATCCTCTTCCCGCTGGCCTGGGGGAAAGGTCCAACCAAATCCATCCCCTAGATGGCAAAGGGTCATGGGTTCGTGGTACTTCTGAGGCGTTGGGCTGGTTGTAGTTGGAGGAGGGCAAACAACTGGCATTTGTGGCACTTCTTTGAGAATTCTTCAGTGTCATGGCCGAGAGTAGGCTAGAAGTACCGTTGTCGCACCATCCTTCATTCCAGGGTTCGAATCCCGGAGTGACTCCCACACTCCCCGGAGTCGACCTCCTCCAAGATTCTCTGGACCTCCCTCTCGGCCACGCAACGTGCCAACATCCCCGAGAGGGTCTTTCTGTACAATTTCCCATCACGGATGAGATAGTATGTTGATTTATACTTAAACTTCTTTTTGTCCATCCCTTCTGGATACTCTCCCGAAAAAAAATGTTGTGAAAGGGTCCATCTATGAGGGGTGTTGATCCACCTCCATCAACTCTCCTTCTTTGATGGAGGGGCGGAATAGGTCAGTGATGGTACCCCCCACCCGGGGACCATGCTTTGCCAGCTGATCGACCTGCTCATTCTCCTCCATGGGCATGTGTCGGATGGAGAAGGTCTGGAACATGTCGATGACCCCCTTCACCTTTGTTAAGTATAATTGGAGGGTAGGCTCCCTTGCCTCGAACTCCCCATTGATCTGGGAATCAGTGAGGACCTCCACGTCAAGCACTCCCAGCTCCTTGGACAAGCGTAACCCTGATATCACGGCCTCATATTCGGCCTGATTGTTAGTAATAGAAAAATGAATAACTATTGTTTGTTTTATCTTTGCTCCTTGGGAGCTTTCCAAGATCACCCTCACCCCCAAGGAATGCTTACCTGAGGCACCATCCACCATCACCTTCCAAGGAACTGGGCGGGTGAGTTCTGTCTCCGCCACCTCGACCACGTAGTCCGCCAGAAAGTCGACCATTGCTTGGGCCTTGATCGAGAGGCGGGGGACAAAGGAGATATCAAACTCGCTTAGCTCTACCGACCATTTGGCCAACCTGCCCGAATGCTCCACCCCCTCAAAGATATTGCGGAGAGGGCGGTCAGTCACCACTCGGATGGAGTGTACCTGGAAGTAGGTTCGGAGTCTCCGAGCCGAGATGACCAGAGCGAAGACCAGCTTCTCTAGGATGGGGTAACGAAGCTCCGCCTTCCTCGGGATCTGGTTTACATAGTATATGGGGAGCTGCTTCTTCCCCTCTTCCCGAACCAGGATGGAGCTCAAGATTTCTGCTCCGACCCCGAGGTATAGGGACGACCTTATGATACGCCCGAAACAGGTGTATATAATACGCAAGTGCACGTGTCGTAACAAGTAATAAAGTGTGAGTGAGATCGTTCCCTCGGAGAAGTGGTTAACCTAAAGCTTGCAAGTACTAGCTAAGCCGTTCTTTAAATCCAAACAAGTTGAGTAAACTGATTTTAGAAGTAATGAAAATATTTTTTTTACTAAAGTTTGAATCTAATTTAACTACGAAAGTCTTTAGAAATTCTTAAACCACTTGGAGAAAGTAGCCTTGTATTTCGGATTTCCTATGTGCGTTTAAATGGTGTGTAATAAATAATATTAGTTAAGAGTGCTGAATGAATTATCATACAACGATTTTTATAGAAGAAATCCTCCTCTCTCGAATCTCGGAAATCCCAACGTCCTAAATTCTCCTAGTTATTTCTAACTTAGGAGGAATGAAGGACATTGATTATCATAAAAATCGGACTGCTAGCAAAAGGAGGGAGTCTCCTCCACCCCTCTAAACTACGGTGAACTAATGAGCGAATGCACTTCTCCTCTCTCGACTCTCGAAGTACAACGCAAAAGAGGAGATTTTTGGTTAAACGTTTTACACCGCTCGTCTCTCGATTCTTGCGGTGCGATAAAATGACCTTCAACCCTATATTACGTCACTCATCTCTCGATTCTCGCAACGCATCACAAGATGAAGATCTAAGCCAAAAATCTCATAAATAAATTCAAAAGTTCACAAGATAATAAATCATTCAACAAGTCTCAACAACAAAGAACATACACCATAAAAATACACATAGTACTCTCCTTATACAAGACTTGGAGAGTTTAGTTCATGGCGAGAAAAGGAACACACAAAACTATAACGATCTTACAGTTCATGGCTTCAAAAGTTCAGATCTTCCCTTTCTCGTGGCCGGATTCCGCTTCTCCACCGTCAAAACCCTAAACTTGGCCTCCTTCTCTCCAAAATGACAAAAGATATGAAAAAGATCTCCAAAATTCCTTTTTATATTCCAAGGGCCTCAAAGGATCTCCAGCCTTTATGAAAGGAAGCCTCCTTTCATTTCTAAAATTGCCATTTTTGAAATATTTTCGGAATTTGAAAATTCAAATTCGCAGTTTTGTTGCAACAAATTTTAATTTGTTGCAACAAATTCTGTGCTGTCCAGAATTCAGCAAAAATCTGCTCCAAAAATTCCTGTAATTTCCTGCAACTTTTCCTGAATGCTCTTCACCCTTATCATCAGCCGCACAAGTAACTTTCCTCATATTTTCCTATCATAAAAATAAATATAAATATTATTGATAACTGAATTTTTGCACAAATGAGATTTTACTCGTACACACACACTTTTGATCAGTAATTTGAGGATAAATTAGTCAAAATGCGGCAGATTGACGCACAAGGTAACTTCATCTTGTGAAGTTATCACACCCTCACACCTAAACCTTTGCTAGTCTCTAGCAAAGATGAAACGTTACATGACATTGAGTGAGCGAATATCTACCACAATCAAGTTCCAAATGACCTTACTCTTGAACAAAACCTTTTTAGATTGGTGAAAATATCAATCATCTAAAATTTCAAACTTGCAGAGATTCATTAGTTCGATACAGAATAAAGCTCCATGACAATTTCCTAGTGTTGTGTGTGTTATTCCTTAAAGCTATCTATTCCCAAACAACTTAATTTATTAAACTTTTACATAGATAGAGGATGATGGAAAATAGACTAAGCCTTGCGTCAACTTCCACAAGAGTTTAGTAGTGGAGGGAAGATCATAAGGGCATGCAATGTGGTGAGTGAGGACTTGACAAAGAAATTTGTTAACTTCAATGGTGGAAAGACACGTCCCTAGTAATCATTCTTAATTCTTCTCCCTACCATGGGTGTACCTTTCAAGCACCAATATAATTTTCTATGCCCATAGTTGGGATCATTCCGAGTAGGTGTACACACACTTAGGCCGCATGTCACTATGACCTTTATACATACATTTTTTTTTTGAGTATGCTCATAGTTGGGATCATTCCAGATATGTATGCATATCTAGGCCGCATGTCACTATGGCAATTTTTTTTTTAACCAAAATTTTGTTTTCTCTTATGGTCACAGTTGGGATCATTCCAAGTAGGTGTACACATACTCGGGCCACATATCACTATGACATCTTTACTCAATCAAAATTTTTTTTAACACCCAAAGAAGGAAGAATCATTAAGAAGTAACTAAGGACTATGGATTAGGACATAAAGTAACTACGTAGACTCAATGCGTTAGCATACAACATCGGCTCAGTTATTGTTCATCCCTTCCCTACTATGTTTGAAAGTTAATAAAGTTCTTTTGTAGGACACAAATACTTTAAGGAATACAGTGCATAGGGAAATCGAAAGTGGAGCTCTAATATATCTTATTAACTTCAAAAGCAAGGTCAAAATATTTAGGTTTTGATAAATCTACCAATCATATAAAATTGCATTGTTTGAACTAAGAGTAAGTATTGTTTTGCAGTTAAAAGTTTCTACGTTATTCGTCACTCATTGGTGAGAGTTAAGGCACAGATTCACCCTCACACCTGAACGTTTGCTAGCCCCTAGCAAAGGAGTGGCATGTAAAATTAAAATGCAATGTACAAGGTGAATAGATAAAACCACGAGTGATGCAAATATATGAAATTAAATATCGAGAGACACAGTACTCCCCTGAAATATGTGAACCAATGGATCGAACCCACATGAGCCTTGTGTCGATTTATATGACGGCAGGGAACGGTTGAAAAGCGCATTGCGGCGATGAATCCAAAAGTGATCTGCATAACACATCACCACTCCAAAACCAACTAGTTGCATAGTTTAGATCATGCAATTAAATCAAATCATAACCAAACAATAATCAGCAGAGCAACTAGTTAATGCACTAAGTAATCTCCAAAACATACAACCATCACCTCCAAAAGCACACAGGTCATTAGCCATATATGTAATGAGCATAAAACAAAACATACAGTGTCTCAATGCATCTAGTCATCAAGTAATCATACAGTTCATTAGTCTAGCATGTCCAAACATCTAGTCATAGCAATTAATTAACATGTTTAGACTAAAGCGTGGCTAATCATAAGCCTAGCTATAAAGCAGAAAATTAAATATCCAAACAATGCACAGGGTGTACTAAATTAAACTAACAGTAGCAGATTGTTCGCATTGCAGGCCATCCATAAGTAAAATAGTAGCAAAATATGAGCAGCTTAAGCATAAGTTAAACCAATGGCAATAATTGTCCAAAATCATAATAAAGTACTGGCAGATCTACGAAGGCAAAATGGCAACGCAAAATATGAAGTCATAACATCCATGCAGCTGGAGTTCCTCACTCGGCAGCGTCATCGTCCTCTTCCTCATCACTCTCGTCTTCATCGTCTTCATCACTTGCTTCTTCGTCGACTAAGGATTGCCGGTCCCAGTAATCATCCCCACTAACATCCTCATCATCCCCCGGTTGCTTGGCTGGGTTTGTGAATGCCGGGTTTCCATGCTTGGTGCGTGCGCTCCGCAAGTAGCCATCATCATCAAAGGGGTCGAGAAAGGGTAAATTTTGATCCGAGAGCGGGAGCTGTGCATGCATCATTAGCTGACGTTGATTTCTCTTCAGCACGGCCAATTGAGCAGTAACGACATTATGATGACATCGTTGATATTCCGTGAGATGTGTCAAACACTCCATAATCTTCGTTGTGTCTGGCTGAGCATCAACTGAAGGTTGTGTAGATCGTTTCGGTTTAGTTGTAGAGGTAGAAGGCTGCAGTCCAGATGCTTCTTTGCCCAAATTACGCTCTGAAGATATTTTGATATTTGTAGAAATGACAGTGTGAGTAATGTGATGTCGCACTGGTGTAATGGTGGTGTCCTTCTCGCTCACACCGGCATTTCGACAAAGGGCTGTTATAAGAGTCGGAAACCACAACTGTCGGCCAACCTTTCCCTTTCCCTTTTCACGTATTTGATCCGCAATCAGTCGACCAACGCTTATCTTAATTCCCCGCAAAATGCAATAAATTAGGAGTGCACGGTGGAAGGATACCAAATTGAGATTCTTTGTTGGCATGATGCTGGCATTGACGAATAATAACCAAACCTTGGCTTCCCTTTTGAAGCCTGTTAGCTCGCAGGACAGTATTAGCCTTATTAGCCCAGTCGATGTGTGTGGGGATGGTCAAGGCTGAGGCAACATCAAGTGGAGAAACTGTTTTCTTCAGAATTTCAAATCGATCTTCCTCCAAGTGTGGAAGATCAAAGTATCTGTTAATGGCTTCAGCGGAGTAGTCGACCTCCTTGCCCCTCACCAACACCTTGTCATTGTTCTGGAATGGAGCATTAGCGTAAAACTCATGGACCCAGGGTAGAATGGCTTCACACCTAGGATGGCAGAAGGTTTCCCATCCTTGAGTTCGGAGTTGTTCGATGTAGGTTAGGCTCCATCCCCGAATTTCAATTTGAAAACCTCGCTCTAGAATGGAAGGCAGTGACCTAAGAGTCTCATAGCGCTCCAAGGCTTGATCATTAACAAATCGGACATCCTTAGTGGCCACCGACTTCCCTTTCCTCTTCGGAGCCATAGCCTAAAACGGTAGCATCTATGCTAAACGAAATCCGAAACAAACAAGGAGGAAGTAAAAGCAAGGAGAAATCGACCACTTACCGTGCTTAGGAAGTATTGGTGAAGGAAGAGATTGATCTTGCCCTAGCGCGCAGGAAGAGCGTGAAGGAAGAGCTCCCAGGCACCGCCGATGTGCAGAGGAGATGTCGGCGAGCTCGCGGTGCGTCGCGCCTCACCAGAAACCCCGCTTGCGTCGCTCCTCTTCGGAATCGCCGCGTGCTGGAAGCGCCGCTCCCGAAGCGTCGACTAGGGTTTATGATAAAATCGGGGTGGAGAATGACGATCAGGAGGCAAAACCGGTTTAACCCTAAAGTATAAATGCGGAACTGGCGCCGGTTCAGTTGAACCGGGGTTTCCGCGTGAAGTGAAGGCAGGAGGCAGGAAAAATTATGTTGCAACATAATTTTGATATGTTGCAACAATCTTTTTCCTGCCCAACATCACGCGCAAGCTAGTTTTTTTTTTTATCTGTTTTTTTTTTATTAACTAATTTGTATATATTTTATATATATATTTTTTTAACAGATTTTTTTTCTCTTTTTTTTTAACAACACACGAAGGCTAATTAAAATACGACTAATTAAAATGCGTAAAATTGGGTTGCCTCCCAAGCAGCGCCTGATTTCAAGTCCCGGCAGGACTTTGCCGACTCAAAGATTTTCGTCATTTCAGATGAATGAACGACACCAGTCGTTCATTATCGCTACATCGAAAGATTTTCAATCGTTCTCCACTAACCTTAAATTCAGAATTATCTTGTTCATTCGCGATGGTGACTGCACCGTACGGGTGGACTTCTTTTACTCGGAATGGCCCCGACCAACGACTCTTAAGTTTTCCGGGAAAAATTTTTAGACGGGAGTTGAATAGTAATACCAATTGCCCGGGTTCGAATTGTTTTCCGCTCAAACGTTGGTCATGCCATTTCTTTGTCCGTTCCTTATAAATTCTAGCACTCTCATACGCATTCATTCTTAATTCTTCTAACTCATTGAGTTGGAGGAGTCGTTTTTCACCAGCATTTTGAAAATCATAATTTAACTTCTTAATAGCCCAAAACGCTCGATGTTCTAGTTCAAGGGGTAGGTGACAGGCCTTCCCATATACTAGCCTATAAGGGGTTAGACCAATCGGAGTCTTATACGCAGTCCGGTAAGCCCATAAGGCATCATTAAGCTTTTGGGACCAATCCTTACAGCTAAAGCTAACCGTCTTTGCAAGAATTGTTTTGATCTCCCGGTTAGACACTTCCGCTAGACCATTTGTTTTAGGATGATACGCTAATGCTACTTTGTGAGTGACGCCATATTTCCTTAATAACGTAGCGAATGAATGGTTACAGAAGTGACTACCTCCATCACTAATGATAGACCTAGGTGTGCCGAAACGATTGAATATATAATTCTTTAGAAAGTGTAAAACCACTTTGGCATCATTCTTAGCGGTGGCTATGGCTTCGACCCATTTAGAAACGTAGTCTACGGCAAGAAGGATGAACATATTACCGTTCGAGTTCACGAAAGGTCCCATGAAGTCTAATCCCCAAACATCAAAAAGTTCAACTTCTAAGATTGTGTTCAATGGCATAGACTCGTTTTTCTTAATGGTTTCGTTTCTTTGGCACCGGTCACATTCACTTACAAATCCTTTAGCATCTCGGAATAAAGTCGGCCAATAAGAACCCCGCTCCTAAAACCTTCATCGCTGTTCTATCCCCCTTAAAGTGGCCTCCATAAGGTGAGTTGTGACATTTGTCCAACACGGCTCGCATTTCCTCCTCCGGGATGCAACGTCTAACAACCCCATCTGCTCCAATTCTGAACAAAAATGGCTCATCCCATAAATACGAGCGTACCTGATGCAAAAACCTCTTCTTTTGCTGATATGATAAATCAGGTGGGAAGACTCTACTAACAATATAATTCACGTAGTCTGCATACCAAGGTATGCATTGTTCGGTCATGGCCAACACCCACTCATCAGGGAATCTTTCATTAATCTCTGATCGCAATAGTGGATTAGAACATTCAATCCTAGAAAGATGATCCGCCACCGGATTATCTACCCCCTTCCGATCCTTAATTTCTAAATCAAACTCCTGCAGCAACAATACCCATCGAATCAATCGAGGCTTAGCATTCTTCTTCTCCATAAGATAGCGAATAGCTGCATGGTCGGTGAATGCTATCACTTTGGTGCAAAGAAGATAAGACCTAAACTTCTCAAAGGCAAACACGATAGCTAGTAGTTCCTTTTCAGTTGTGGTATAATTTATTTGTGCCTCTATTAAAGTCTTACTAGCGTATGCTATAGTTTGAAAGACCTTCTCCCGCATTTGCCCCAAAACAGCCCCAACGGCGTAGTCGCTTGCATCACACATCAATACAAAGGGTTTTTCCCAATCGGGGGCCACTATAATCGGTGCCGTAATCAATCGTGTCTTTAATTGAGTGAATGCATCTAAACACTCGTCATTAAAGTCAAATTTCACATCATTTCCTAATAACTCACTTAAAGGCTTGGAGATTTTGGCAAAGTCTTTAACGAACCTTCGGTAGAATCCCGCATGGCCTAAGAAGCTTCTTAATGCTTTTACATTTTTGGGAGGAGGTAATTTTTCAATCACCTCAACCTTGGCCCTATCCACTTCCAACCCGTCTCTAGATACACGGTGTCCAAGGACGATGCCTTCCTGTACCATAAAATGGCATTTTTCCCAATTCAGCACTAGGTTGGTCTCCACACAACGAGCAAGCACTCTCTCCAAACATACCAAGCAAGCATTGAATGTTTTTCCAAAGATGGAAAAATCATCCATGAAGACCTCTATACCATAGTCAATAGGATCCATGTCTTGTTCTATAAGATCCGCCATTATTGCAATTATGCAACGTTGGAACGTGGCCGGCGCATTGCATAGCCCGAATGGCATCCTCCTAAATGCGAATATACCAAAGGGACACGTGAACGCTGTCTTTTCCTGATCGTCTGGATCAACCGTTATCTGATTGTAGCCGGAATATCCATCTAGGAAACAGTAGAACTCATTTCCGGCTAATCTATCAAGAATCTGATCTATGAATGGTAACGGGTAGTGATCCTTCCTAGTCGCTTTGTTTAGCCTGCGGTAGTCGATACAGATACGCCATCCTGTGATTGTTCTTGTGGGGACTAATTCGTTCTTGTCATTCATAATTACAGTCGTCCCTCCTTTCTTAGGTACACAGTGGATGGGTGACACCCATGAACTATCAGATATAGGGTAAATGATTCCTGCATCCAACCACTTAATGATTTCTTTTCTCACCACCTCCTTCATAGGAGGGCTAAGACGGCGCTGAGGCTCGATGGACCCCTTACAAGATTCCTCTAGAAGGATTTTATGCATACACAAGGAAGGGCTAATGCCTCGAATATCGGCTATTGTCCACCCTATGGCTAACTTATATCTTTTCAAAATGTCCAATAGTCTGTCATGCTGCTCTGGTAGCAGTCTAGCATTCACTATTACTGGAAGTGTATCATTTTCTCCTAGATATGCGTAGGATAAATGCTCGGGAAGCGGTTTTAACTCTAAGACGGGCGGGCAAACCGTAGAGGGTTTGTCCGCTAAAGACCGTTCAGTCATATCTAAGGGTTCCGCCCTATGAAATGACACCAAGCGATTCCCACACACTTGAAAGCACTCTTCACCTTCTCCTTCAGTAGATTCTACTTCTTCATGACTAACCTCATCAGATTGCACTTCCTCAACTTCTACCTCGTCCATCAAAATTCCTATCTCCTCTTCTATACTCGGAGCATTCCACTCACTATTTTGCTCATAGTCATAGAGTGAAATATTGTTTACCACCTCCATCTCATCTTCCTTCTCACTAGGGAATTTCATGGCCTTAAGAACGTTAAAAGTTATATGTTCATCGTTGACTCTCATAGTCAACTCCCCTTTGTGGACATCTATTAAGGTCTTTCCGGTTGCTAAAAAGGGTCTGCCTACAATTAGAGGGATCTCCTTATCTTCTTCCATATCCAAAACTACAAAGTCCGCCGGAAAGATAAACTTGTCAACCTTGACAAGAACATCCTCCACTATACCCTTAGGAAAAGTGAGCGATTTATCGGCTAGCTGTAACGTTAATGAAGTTTTAGAAATGTCCCCCATGCCCAGCTTCCGGTAGATTGAAAGTGGCATCAAATTTATACTTGCTCCAAGATCACACAAAGCTTTTCCTTCAAATTGGTATCCGATAGAGCATGGAATCGTGAAACTTCCCGGATCTTTCAGTTTGGGTGGAAGTTTCTTTTGCAGGATTGCACTACATTCATGGGTCAGCGCCACAGTTTCATTCGTGCCAAACCTTCTCTTTTTATTTAAATATCTTTCATAAATTTGACGTAACTGGGCATTTGCTCTAACGCTTCAGCAAATGGGATATTAATTTGAAGTTTCTTAAATATTTCTATGAATTTCTGGAATTGGTGATCTAGTTTACTCTTCCTAAGTCTTTGAGGAAATGGTGGTGGTGGATAGGTAATTATTTTTTTATCCCTTGCGGGAGCCTCTACATTCTTCTCTTCTCTATTCTCTTCCACTTCTTCTAACTCTTCTTCCACACTCTTAGTGGGTACATGAACTTGGTCACTCCTTACTTCATTTTGCACCTTATCCATTGCCCTTGGATTATTATTATCGTCATTCACCAATTCCTTGCCACTCCGCAATGTGACAGCTTTACAGTGTTGGTTGTCACCTTTTGGATTAGGCGTGGTATCAGTGGGTAATGTTCCTAGAGGTCTAGTATTTAGTGCGGATGCAATTTGCCCCAATTGTGTTTCAATTAAGCGCATGGATCCTTCTAGACTAGAAAAACGGGCTTCATTATTCTTCATGGACTCTAAGATGACTTCATCGGACAATTTCCGCGAAGGTCCCGTTTGATTAGGATTGTGATATTGGTGAGAGTGATTAGAATTGTTGTTGAATAAGTGCGACGGAGTAGACCCTGAATTATTCTTCCATGATAAATTGGGATGGTTTCTCCACTCCGGGTTATAATTATTCGAGTATGGGTATTATGACCTTGTTTGTACTGCCCTCCTATATAGTTAGCATCTTCGTTATGTCCTATAAGTTGGTCAATAGTTAGAGTAGGACTAACGGTGGAAGGGTGAGTAACAACACTATTAACATGTGGGTGAAATTGACTTTGGTTTAACGTCAAGGCGTCCAACCTTTTATTATTGAATTAAATTGGGAAGTCATTTCAGCCGCAAACGAGGTTAATTGGTCCACTTGGTATAACCCAGCAGTAGAAGAAGATGGCCCTTGCCGATCTACAAGTTGGTAATTATTAGAGGATAAATCCTCTAAAATTGCATAGGCATCTTCTGGGTATTTATTCATAAGTGACCCTCCCGCGGCTCCATCAACCTGAATCATGGTAGCCGTTTGGAGACCATTGTAGAAGGTCCAAACTTGTTGGTGGATGGCTAAGCCATGGTGGGGACACTTACGCAGTAGCTCTTTAAAACGTTCCCATGCGTCATAAAGGGTCTCTCCATTTCCTTGCATAAATGTTGATATGTCTCGCTTCAACTTAGCCGTTTTAGATGGGGGAAAGTATTTGGCTAAAAATTTTTCCATCAAGAATGCCCAAGTGGTAATAGATCCATTGGGTAGAGAATTTAGCCAATCCTTAGCCCTCCCCTCTAGCGAGAAAGGAAATAGACGTAATTTAATGGCTTCTTCTGAAACTCCATTAATCTTGAACGTATCACAGATTTCTATGAACGTTCTCAAATGAGAGTTAGGGTCTTCATGATTAAGCCACCAAATTTACTATTTTGAACGAGTTGCATGACCACAGAGTCAATTTTAAAATTATTGGCCTCTATTGCAGGCCTAGCTATACTAAATTGCAACCCTCCCTGTAGAGGCATGTTGTAATCACGACACGTTCTCCTTTGCTCAACAGGGTGTCCATTATGTTCTACCTGACCTCCTAAATCCTGACCTTCCTGATGGTTATCGTATGGATTCATGGTTGAAGATTGGGTTTGTTCTAAACGAAAAGTCTTACGATTTCTCCTACACGTCCTTTCAATCTCTAAGTTTAATGGCAATAACTCAATGGATCGAAATCTGGACATGCACTAACAGAGCATAAAATAACAATAAAAGAACAACTACAAACAACTTAAAAATTCAACAAGATAAAAGTTTGACCTCCAAATACTAGGGTTTACTAATATTGCAAGAAAATAAACAATAGATTAACAAAACTTCCCCGGCAACGGCGCCAAAAACTTGATACGCCCGA
This sequence comes from Platanthera guangdongensis, assembly GCA_039583875.1. Taxonomy (NCBI): domain Eukaryota; kingdom Viridiplantae; phylum Streptophyta; class Magnoliopsida; order Asparagales; family Orchidaceae; genus Platanthera; species Platanthera guangdongensis. The sequence goes on from CM077159.1 coordinate 159,946,349, forward strand.
AACAGGTGTATATAATACGCAAGTGCACGTGTCGTAACAAGTAATAAAGTGTGAGTGAGATCGTTCCCTCGGAGAAGTGGTTAACCTAAAGCTTGCAAGTACTAGCTAAGCCGTTCTTTAAATCCAAACAAGTTGAGTAAACTGATTTTAGAAGTAATGAAAATATTTTTTTACTAAAGTTTGAATCTAATTTAACTACGAAAGTCTTTAGAAATTCTTAAACCACTTGGAGAAAGTAGCCTTGTATTTCGGATTTCCTATGTGCGTTTAAATGGTGTGTAATAAATAATATTAGTTAAGAGTGCTGAATGAATTATCATACAACGATTTTTATAGAAGAAATCCTCCTCTCTCGAATCTCGGAAATCCCAACGTCCTAAATTCTCCTAGTTATTTCTAACTTAGGAGGAATGAAGGACATTGATTATCATAAAAATCGGACTGCTAGCAAAAGGAGGGAGTCTCCTCCACCCCTCTAAACTACGGTGAACTAATGAGCGAATGCACTTCTCCTCTCTCGACTCTCGAAGTACAACGCAAAAGAGGAGATTTTTGGTTAAACGTTTTACACCGCTCGTCTCTCGATTCTTGCGGTGCGATAAAATGACCTTCAACCCTATATTACGTCACTCATCTCTCGATTCTCGCAACGCATCACAAGATGAAGATCTAAGCCAAAAATCTCATAAATAAATTCAAAAGTTCACAAGATAATAAATCATTCAACAAGTCTCAACAACAAAGAACATACACCATAAAAATACACATAGTACTCTCCTTATACAAGACTTGGAGATTTAGTTCATGGCGAGAAAAGGAACACACAAAACTATAACGATCTTACAGTTCATGGCTTCAAAAGTTCAGATCTTCCCTTTCTCGTGGCCGGATTCCGCTTCTCCACCGTCAAAAACCCTAAACTTGGCCTCCTTCTCTCCAAAATGACAAAAGATATGAAAAAGATCTCCAAAATTCCTTTTTATATTCCAAGGGCCTCAAAGGATCTCCAGCCTTTATGAAAGGAAGCCTCCTTTCATTTCTAAAATTGCCATTTTTGAAATATTTTCGGAATTTGAAAATTCAAATTCGCAGTTTTGTTGCAACAAATTTTAATTTGTTGCAACAAATTCTGTGCTGTCCAGAATTCAGCAAAAATCTGCTCCAAAAATTCCTGTAATTTCCTGCAACTTTTCCTGAATGCTCTTCACCTTTATCATCAGCCGCACAAGTAACTTTCCTCATATTTTCCTATCATAAAAATAAATATAAATATTATTGATAACTAAATTTTTGCACAAATGAGATTTTACTCGTACACACACACTTTTGATCAGTAATTTGAGGATAAATTAGTCAAAATACGGCAGATTGACGCACAAGGTAACTTCATCTTGTGAAGTTATCACCTTACCCTTCATTTGGCCCTTGGAGGAGCAGAGCCTGGGTCAACTACTTCTTCAGGGCTTGGAGTGACTCCTCGCACTCCTTGGTCCACTTGAATTTCTGGCCCCCTCAATGTCTTGAAGAAGGGGGAGCACTTTTCCCTGGCCCGGGAGAGAAACATGCTCAATCCTGTCAGCTTCCCTGTCAACTGTTGTACCTCTTTAGTATTCTGAGGTGACCCCAGCTCCATGATGGCTTTGACCTTATCGGGATTTAGCTCGACCACCGTGGGGGTGAGGAGTTGTCCGAAGAACTTCCCCATGCTGACCCCGAAAATGCACTTCAGGGGGTTCAGTCTCATCTTGTATTTGCGCAAAGTGGTGAAGGTCTCCTCCAGGTCCTAGAGGTGAGAGTCCATGTCTCGACTCTTGATCATGAGGTCAACTACATACACCTCCAGGTTCCTCTCCTTTTGTTCTCGGAAGACCCTATCCATCATCTTCTGGTATGTCGCCCCCGCATTCTTCAACCCAAAGGGCATCATTTTATAATAGTGACACTCATCCCCCGTGATGAAGGAGACATCTTTGATGTCGGGGGAGGGGGGGGTTCATCCTGATTTGGTGGTAACCTGAAAATGCATCCGAAAAACTCATTATAGGAAAACCGGTGGCTAAGTCAACCAGCGTGTCGATCCGAGGCAAAGAATAACAGTCCTTAGGGCATGATTTATTAAGTAAAGAGAAATTAACACACATACGCCACCGGTCGTCTCCTTTTTTAACCATAACTACATTGGAGACCCAGCCGGAGTATTGTATTTCGTATACAAAGCCGGCCTTGAGGAGTTTGGCCACCTCCTCCCTGATGGGCTTGGTCAACTTGTCCGCGATGGACCTTTTCTTTTGTTGGATTGGGCGGGCTTCCGGGTCCAGGTTGAGGCGGTGGCAGGCAACGCCAGCATCGATCCCTAGCATCTGCGCTACACTCCAGGCAAAGATGTCCACATTCTTCTGGATGCACTCCAGCATCCGGCCTTGGGCCTCCGGAGTCAACCCCCCGCTGATGCGAACCTTCTCCACCCTGCCTCCCTGGGTGAAAACTTCCATCTCCATGACCTCTTCCGTAGCCTCCAGCCTGGACAGCTCCCCCCATTCTCCAATGTCCCTCTCCTCCGGGACAAGAACCTCCTCGACTTCCATTGCTTCCACCAGGGCTATCGCCTCGGCTGGCTCCTCCCGGACTCCTGCTACCTCCACCTAGGTGTAGCTCTCCTCCACCTCCATCCCAACTCCACCAGCCTCTAGCTCTGCCTCCACCATCCCCTGCTCCATCTCCTCGGCTCCCTCCTGCCAAGAGATGGAGTTCACAGCAGTGACATAGCATTCTCTGGACACCTCGGGATCGCCCCGGACCCGAACCTGGATCCCCTCGGCGCTGAACTTCAGGCATTGGTGGAAGGACGAGGAGACTCAATGGAAGGCGCTGATGAGGGGCCGCTCGAAGATGGTGTTGTAGTTGCTGGGGGCGTCCACGATGACGAACTTAAAAGTACGGGATTGCCCCCCCCCCCCCCCCCCCACACACACACAGAGTGACGTGGAGTCCGACTCCTCCTTCCACTTCCTTCCTCTCCCCCGAAAATCCAAACAGGGGCCCATCTGAGGCCAGCACCCTCTTTGCCTCCACCTTCATCGCGTCGAACGTCTTCTTGAAGATGACGTTGACGGAGCTCCCATTGTCGATGAGGATGTAGGAGACTGTGAAATTCTCGATGGCTGTCTGGATGACCAGCGCATTGCAAAAGGGATCCTCATGATTCGGCATATACTTCATTGAGAAGGTAATATTCTCCTCTGTGGGCGAGGTCTGAGACATGGAGCCAACGCTCCGGCGGTACATAGTATGGAGGCTCGCCTTCCGGGAAGCCTCAATCCCCACCCACCCCCCATGAATCACTCTGATCCCTCCCCGGGTTCCAACGTCCGCCCGGTCTTTGCACCTATGCTCTTTTGCCTGAGGCGGGACCTCCTCAATCTGCACTTCCTGTCGGCCTTGTTGCTGTTGTTGCTCCCTGTTTCCTCTCATCTCGAGGAACTCTGGGCACGTGGTTGTAGTGTGCCCTTCCTCTTCGCAGAAATCACAGTTAGGTAACTCCACCCTAACTTCTCTTCTCCTCCTCCATGCTGCTCTCCTTATCTCCCTCAGGGCTATGGCCATAGCCTGATTTTGATCGGGGAGGGGGGTCTTTGGGCTTGCCTCCATCCTGGAGGGTGAAACTAACCCTGGACCCCCTGGCGGTTGTCTCCTCCATGGAAACCTCTCAGCGGCCCCTGGTCCTGCCACTCTGGCCTCCAACCTAGCTGACGGTCCGGCTCCTAACGCCCCCAATTGGGTTGTTGTTGTTGCTCCTGTTGTTGTTGTTCCCTCTGCCGGGGTTCAGCTCTCCTCTCCTCCTGACCTCTGCCACTTCTTGGCTCCTCCTCCTCGGTGGCCCACCTGACCAGCTTCTGGGCAAACTCCGGGTTCAACGCCTCCCCGTCGACTTCCCTTGCCACCCTCTCCATCAGCTCCTCGTAGGAGAGGGGGCCCCCTCTTCAGCCCCATCCTGAAGAAACTCTGCTACAGCCCCAGAGTGAACGCCATCATTAGGGTGTGCCCTAACATCTCTTTGACCTGGGTGACCTCCTCCTGGAAACGGTCCACAAAACTCCCCAGTGTCTCGTTCACCACTTGTTTGATGTGGAATAGAGAATCCGACTCTTTCTTCCTCTTCTTAGAGGTGGTGAACCTCAGCATGAACCCCCGACGCAGGTCCTCGAAGCAGTAGATGGAGTTGGCCGGCAGCTGGTGGAACCACTCTCTCGCCTTCTCCTTGAGGGTGATGGTGAAGAGTCTGCATTAGAACCCATCCGACATCTTTCTGATCGAGACCACGTCCTCAAACCACTGGACGTGTTGGACCGGGTCTCCCTAACCGGTGTAGTAAGACATATCTGGCTCCCTAAAATCCTCTGGAACTGGGGCAGAAGAAACCAACTCGCTGAAGGGGCTACCTCCCCCTGTCGGCGAGCCGGAGGATCTCGCACCCCCATCTCGTTGAACCGGCCCCCACTCACCGAGCCTGGGAAGAACACTTGCTCGAGGAGCTCACATCCTCTCCCCTCCTCTGCAACCTCCTTCCCGGCTCTCTTACCAGGAGCGTCCTAGCCCAGGGCCGGGGCTGGGGGGGGGCAATGACTGGAACCGCTGGAGTCGAGCACTCAGCTCGCACGCCGAGTGCAAACCTAACAAGGCCGAGCATCTCCTGTCTGAAGTCTTCAAACATCCCTACCGTGGCAAGAGGGGGAGGGGGTGGTGAGTCGGATCTATCCGAGCCTTTCCCTGATCCTCCAATTATTGAGCATGCCGAAGATTTTTGGTGTTGAACACGATCTACGCTCACCGCACCAAAAATGTTGAAACCAGAAATTCAGTCCCTGTGTAGTTCACCCTTGGGGAAGGGGTGATCGCACACTTACTTCTCCCCTGCGAGCCAAACGACCAAGAAAATGGAACAAGGAACGAACCCAAGGGCTCGGCGTGGAGGTCCCACCACACACCCGAAAGATCTTAGAGTGCTTCCCCTCCTTAGCCAAACGTCGAGTTATGGCTACCACAAAAATCACTAGAAGACCGGGGCACAAGAAAAACGTGTCTTCTAAGGTACCCCTTGGGTCTATTTATAGATTTTTGAAAACGTCTTGCAAATAACCAGCCTCCACTATTTTGAACAGCTATGTGCAACCCAACTGGGTCTGCCAACAGCATAACTCCCATGTTCTAACAGGCTATTTTCACCCCCAGCAAGGGCATCCGAGTAATTTTGCCTCTGAACCCCGCGGGGCGTGCTTCCCATACACGTGGTCAACTCGCCACAACTTCGCCACCTTGCTGGGCGGACGCGGCCTGGCTCCCGCATCTCGCCTTCCATCCTTAGGCGAGCACGAGCCGGGCCTCCACAGCTCGCTAGCTCTTATTAGGAGGAGGGCTAGCGACAAGGTCGCCCAGGCGGGCGCAGGCTAGGTGGTCTGGCTCATGCTACTCGCCCTCCTAACTTTGGCGAGAGCGAGCCGACCGTTCTGAGTTCGCCCGCTGGTTATTCTGATGTGGGCCGGTTGCTCTGGCTCGCTCGTCTGGCCTGGTGGACCCACTCGACGAACACAGTAAGCAAAAGAAGAATTCAAAAGGTTGATCATGTAGAGTTGCACCAAGTGCGACAAAGAACTATGCTTCATTAACATCTGCAAGAGTATGTTTATCGACATATGTATATATATAAGAAAGGACTGATCAGTTAAACACGTGAATCATTAACACCGGTAAAAGAAACCCAGTACTGAGGCGGTGGCCACTTGTCCAACACAAACCATCAGACCAAACAATCTCAAAAAAGGCACTGTGGTGGTGGTCACATTGTCCAACACAACCCAACAGTTCATAAAAAGAGAAAAGAAGAAACACCCACCAGACATAATGATTCACAACCCGGCACTAAGGTGGTGGTCTTTCATCCACTATCAACCAAAGGCCATAATTAAACTTCCAAAAGTACTGAAAATGAAAGATAAACAAAAAAACTCTTAAGGTATACTCGACGAATAAGAGGGTCATTCGTCGAAAAACTTCTAAGTCCACACATATTCGTCGATAAAATTCGACGAATTGACTCGACGAAGAAGTTCAATCTCGACGAATTCAGTGTAAGTACTCGACGGAAAAATTCTAAGTCCGCGGAAATTTGTCGAAAGGAACTCAACGAATTCACGGTCCACTCGACGAAAAAGATTTGGGGAATTCAACTAATACCCAATGATACTTAACGAATTCGTCGAGAATACTCGGCGAATAAGACTCAACCTATCATGACCACTCGACGAATTCACTGGATACTCAACGACTTGGACATGGTTCCACGGATATACTCGACGAATTGGACTTGGTTCCATGGATATACTTGACGAATTGGACTTGGTTAATTAAAGGAAAACCCAAGGATACTCGACGACTTCGTCGAGAATACTCGCCGAATAAGACTTTACCTCTCATGAACACTTGATGCCTAACTAGAATTACTCGACGTCAAGGCTTCACCCGACGAATTCTGCTTCACTTGACGAATTCTGCTTCACTCGATGAATTCTGCTTCACTCGATGAATTCTGCTTGGACCGATTCCTACCCTCCACCGATTCAACAAACCATAACCCATATCCTGATCCTAGGTTCTATGTAGGGAAGAAAAGAAAATATAACAGGGACATAAGTGTACAACCCCGTATTCGCAGAGTGGGGGTCCTCCGGCAGGCACAAGACCAGATGAGTTTTGTAAGATTTTGAGCAGTTCGAGTTACTGCCCGCGGCCTGGCGGGGCGAGACCAGCCAGATGTCGGGGGTCTCGCCCCTTCCCGCGGCCTGGCGGGGCGAGACTGGCCAGTGGTCGGGGGTCTCACCCTGCTCGCGGCCTGGCGGGGCGAGACCGGCCAGAGGCCGGGGGTCTCGCCCCTGCCCGCGACCTGGCGGGGCGAGACCGGCCAGAGGCCGGGGGTCTCTCCCCTGCCCACGGCCTGGCGAGGCGAGACCGTCCAGTGGTTGGTGGTCTAGCCCCTGCCCTCAACCTGGCGGGGCGAGACCAGCCAGTGGACGGGGGTCTCGCCCCTGCCCGCGGCCTGGTGGGGCGAGACCGGCCAGAGGCCGGGGGTCTCGCCCCTGCCCGCGGTCTGGCAGGGCAAGACCGGTCAAGGCCGGGGTCTCGCCCCTGCTCCCTGCTGCTCAGTTTCCTCGGATTTCACCCCTGTGCTCGGCCCCTAGGTGGAGGAGGGGTGGGGTGGTTTAACCCCCACTTCCCTCAGGCGTCCGGGGAAGGTAAGGGGGATGGTTCATCCTCCTTTTTCTCTCGGACCTCTTTTGGCCAAGTTGTTACCGTTTTACCCTCGGGGTGGAATTACCTCTTTACCCCCCCCCCCCCCCCAGTGTGGCTGTTTTCTATTGGCCCGAGGCTTATTTGGCGTAGAGGTATTGTTGACATTTTGGTCCATGGGGTTGGAAAAACTATAAATAGACCCTTAAGGGTGCCTTGGAGGGCGTTGCATTCAGAGCCATAAAAATCCCCTTGCTCTCTTCCTTCAAGGCACCTAGCTCAAGCATTGGCTAGGGAGGGGGAGACCTCAAAGGTCTTCTGGGTGTGAGGTGGGACCTCCGCGCTAGAGCCGAGGGTCTGTTTCTAGCTTCTTGGTCCTTTGGTCTGTGACGTTCTCCTGAGTCTAGTACGTGCGAGGTCACCCCTTTCCAGGGACCCCGAACTCCACATAGACCATTTTTGGCTTCAACACTTTTGGTGCGGTAAGCGTGGAGAGTGACCAACACAGAAGATCTTGGGAGAGTGTCATGGCTGGAGGTCAGGGAGGTAGTGATGATCTCGGCGAGCTCCCCAGCCCAGGACCCTTTGTGGGGAGGCAAGAGTTCATGGCCTCCATCCAGGGCATCATGGAGATGCTGCGAAGCATTGCTCCTCAGGGTGGTAGCTCCACCCCGACCCCCCAGGAGCTAGCTCCCCCCCTTCTCGGCGAGACAGCTTCCAGGGATCTCGGCGAGGCAGCCCCAAGGTGGTTAGGCGAGAGTGCCCCAGGGAGGCAGGCACCCATGAAAACTCCTATCTCCACCACATCAAGTTTTGGCGGTCGGCCAAGGGAGAAAAAGGCGAAGGAGGAATCGCTCAGGGGGGAGGAACCGAGGCCCCAAGGAATAGGGAGTGAGTGGAGAGATCTCACCCTAACTCGCCCAGAGTTTCATATGTATTTTCCTTATAATGAGTATCCCCTGCCAGTTTAGGTCAGGGTAGGTTGTATGTAATGTCTTTTTTCTTTACCAAGTATTTTTTACTCCGAGATGGTTCCGCTGCCAGGCTCCCACTAGCTGGCAGGGCAGGTTGACCTCTCGTGGAGGCCAAGTACTTTTTGCTCCGAGATGGTTCCGCTGACCAGGCTCCCACTAGCTGGCAGGGCAGGTTGACCTCTCGTGGAGGCCAAGTACTTTTTGCTCCGAGATGGTTCCGCTGCCAGGCTCCCACTAGCTGGCAGGGCAGGTTGACCTCTCGTGGAGGTCAGGTACTCCGATATGGTTCCGCTGCCAGGCTCCCACTAGCTAGTAGGGCAGGTTGACCTCTCGTGGAGGCCACGTACTTTTTGCTCCAAGATGGTTCCGATGTCAGGCTCCCACTAGCTGGCAGGGCAGGTTGACCTCTCGTGGAGGTCAGGTACTTTTTGCTCCGAGATGGTTCCGCTGCCAGGCTCCCACTAGCTGATAGGGCAAGTTGACCTCTCGTGGAGGTCAGGTACCCTTTGCTTCGATGACGGTCCCGCTGTCAGGCTCTCACTAGCTGGCAGGGCAGGCGTACCTCTTGTGGAAGCCCGGGTCTCTTTGCTCTGATGACGGTCCTGCTGTCAGGCTCTCACTAGCTAGCAGGGCAGGCGTACCTCTCGTGGAAGCCCAGGTCCCATTGCTCAGATCATGGTCCCGCTGTCAGGCTCTCACTAGCTGGCAGGGCAAGCTTACCTCTCGTGGAAGCCCAAGTCCCTCCGCTCTGATGATGGTCCCGTTGTCAAGCTCTCACTAGCTAGCAGGGCAGGCGTACCTATCGTGGAAGCCCAGGTCTTTTTGCTCCGAGATGGTTCCGCTGTCAGGCTCCCACTAGCTGGCAGGGCAGGTTGACCTCTTGTGGAGGTCATGTACTTTTTACTCCGAGATGGTTCCGCTGCAAGGCTCACACTAGCTGGCAGGGCAGGTTGACCTCTCATGGAGGTCAGGTACTTTTTGCTCCGAGATGGTTCCGCTGTCAGGCTCCCACTAGCTGACAGGGCAGGTTGACCTCTCGTGGAGGTCAGGTACTTTTTGCTCCGAGATGGTTCCGCTTACCAGGCTCCCACTAGCTGGCAGGGCAGGTTGACCTCTCGTGGAGGCCAAGTACTTTTTGCTCCGAGATGGTTCCGCTGCCAGGCTCCCACTAGCTGGCAGGGCAGGTTGACCTTTCGTGGAGGTCAGGTACTTTTTGCTCCGAGATGGTTCGTTGACCAGACTCCCACTAGCTGGCAGGGCAGGTTGACCTCTCGTGGAGGCCACGTACTTTTTGCTCTGAGATGGTTCCGCTGTCAGGCTCCCACTAGCTGGCATGGCAGGTTGACCTCTTGTGGAGGTCAGGTACTTTTTGCTCCGAGATGGTTCCGCTGCCAGGCTCCCACTAGCTGGCAGGGCAGGTTGACCTCTCGTGGAGGTCCGGTACTTTTTACTCCGAGATGGTTCCGCTGACAGGCTCCCTTTAGCTGGCAGGGCAGGTTGACCTCTCATGGAGGCCAAGTACTTTTTGCTCCGAGATGGTTCTGCTGACTAGGCTCCCACTAGCTGGCAGGGCAGGTTGACCTCTCGTGGAGGCCAGGTACTTTTTGCTCCGAGATGGTTCCGCTGTCAGGATCCCACTAGCTGGCAGGGCAGGTTGACCTCTTGTGGAGGTCAGGTACTTTTTGCTCCGAGATGGTTCCGTTGTCAGGCTCTCACTAGCTGGCAGGGCAGGTTGACCTCTCGTGGAGGTCAAGTACTTTTTGCTCCGAGATAGTTCCGCTGACCAGGCTCCCACTAGCTGGCAGGGCAGGTTGATCTCTCGTGGAGGTCAAGTACTTTTTGCTCCGAGATGGTTCCGCTGTCAGGCTTCCACTAGCTGGCAGAGCAGGTTGACCTCTCGTGGAGGTCAGGTACTTTTTGCTCCGAGATGGTTCCGCTGTCAGGCTCCCACTAGCTGGCAGGGCAGGTTGACCTCTTGTGGAGGTCAGGTACTTTTTGCTCCGAGATGGTTCCGCTGTCAGGCTCCTACTAGCTGGCAGGGCAGGTTGGCCTCTCGTAGAGGCCAACTACTTTTTACTCTGAGAAGGTTCCACTACCAGGCTCCCACTAGCTGGCAGGGCAGGTTGACCTCTCATGGAGGTCAGGTATTTTTTGCTCCGAGATGGTACCACTGTGAGGCTCCCACTAGCTGGCAGGGTAGGTTAACCTCTCGTGGAGGTCAAGTACTTTTTTCTCCGAGATGGTTCCGCTGACCAGGCTCCCACTAGCTGGCAGGGCAGGTTGAGCTCTCGTGGAGGCCAAGTATTTTTTGCTCTGAGATGGTTCCGCTGTCAGGCTTCCACTAGCTGGCAGGGCAGGTTGACCTCTCGTGGAGGTCAGGTACTTTTTGCTCCGAGATGGTTCCGCTATCGGGCTCCCACTAGCTGGCAGGGCAGGTTGACCTCTCGTGGAGGTCAGGTACTTTTTGCTCTGAGATGGTTCCGGTGCCAGGCTCCCACTAGCTGACAGGGCAGGTTGACCTCTTGTGGAGGTCAGGTACCATTCGCTCAGATGACGGTCCCGCTGTCAGGCTCTCACTAGCTGGTAGGGTAAGCGTACCTCTGGTGGAAGCCCAGGTCCCTTTGCTCCGATGATGGTCCCGCTGTCAGGCTCTCACTAGCTGGCAGGGCAGGCGTACCTCTCGTGGAAGCCCAGGTCTCTTTGCTCTGATGACGGTCCCGCTGTCAGGCTCTCATTAGCTGGCAGGGCAGGCGTACCTCTCGTAGAATCTCAAGTCCCTCCGCTCTGATGATGGTCCCGCTGTCAGGCTCCCACTAGCTGGCAAGGCAGGCGTACCTCTCGTGGAAGCCCCCGTTCATCTTTGCTCCGAGACGGTCCCGCTGTCAGGCTCTCACTAGCTGGCAGGGCCGGTGGTACCTCTCGTGGAAGCCCACGTTCCTCTTTGCTCCGAGACGGTCCCACTGTCAGGCTCTCACTAGCTGGCAGGGCCGGTGGTATCTCTCAAGGACCCTAAGTCTTTTTTACCCCGAGGTCGTCTCGTCACCCAGGCTCTCGCTAGCTAGCATGACAGGTTGACCCCTCGGGAGGCCGAGTATTTCCGGCTCTAAGAAGGACACTCAGCGAATACGTTGGGTTGGATGTTTATTTCTGAGCTTGTGCCAACCTCGCAAAGAGCGGAGATTGTGTACAACCCCGTATTCGCAGAGTGGGGTCCTCCCGGCAGGCGCAGGACAAGATGAGTTTTGTAAGCTTTTGAGCAGTTCGAGTTCCTGACCGCGGCCTGGCGGGCGAGACCGACCAGTGGTCGGGGGTCTCGCCCCTGCCCGCGGCCTGGCGGGGTGAGACCGGCCAGAGGCCGGGGGTCTCGCCCCTGCCCGCGGCCTGGCGGGGCGAGACCGGCCAGAGGCCGGGGGTCTCACCCCTGCCCGCAGCCTGGCGGGGCGAGACCGGCCAGTGGCCGGGGTCTAGCCCTGCCCGCGGCCTGGCGGGCGAGACCGGCCAGTGGCCGGGGTTCTCGCCCCTGCCCGCAGCCTGGCGGGGCGAGACCGCCAGAGGTCGGGGGTCTCGCCCCTGCCCGCGGTCTGGCAGGGCGAGACCGGTCAAGGCCGGTGTCTCGCCCCTGCTCCCTGCTCCTCAGTTTCCTCGGATTTCGCCCCTGTGCTCGGCCCCTAGGTGGAGGATGGGTAGGGTGGTTTAACCCCCACTCCCCTCACGCGTCCGGGGAAGGTAAGGGGATGGTTCAGCCTCCTTTTCCCCCCGGACCTCTTTTGGCCGTGTTGTTACTGTTTTACCCTCGCGGTGGAATTACCTCTTTACCCCCAGGTGTGGTTGTTTTCTATTAGCCCAAGGCTTATTTGGCGTAGAGGTATTGTTGACATTTTGGTCCATGGGGTTGGAAAACTATAAATAGACCCTTAAGGGTGCCTTGGAGAGCATTGCATTAAGAGCCACAAAAATCCCCTTGCTCTCTTCCTTCAAGGCGCCTAGCTCAAGCATTGGCTAGGGAGGGGAGACCTCAAAGATCTTCCGGTGTGAGGTGGGACCTCCGCGCTAGAGCCGAGGGTCTGTTTCTAGCTTCTTGGTCCTTTGGTCTGTGATGTTCTCCTGAGTGTAGTAGGTGCGAGGTCACCCCATTCCAGGGAACCCGAACTCCACAGAGGCCATTTTTTGCTTCAACAATAAGAACAAACAAGAGTGGAGGAACCACACTTAGCTCAAAATCTCCTGAAAAAACAGTCTCCAAATGCTCCGCTTCAAGAATCATCCGCAAGAACTACTCGTCTATGATCTCTGAAACTTTTCGGGGGTAAAACAAGGGTTAAGGTCAAATATCCTAATGTCAAAAATCCACGAAACGGGAAAATCTTATCGTGTCGTGAAGACCTCGGCGAGCGCTTTCCGGATCTATGCTCCGTCGAGGGTTTCGTGCACCGGATCTCTGATAAGCGGCGGCCGGAAGACTTCGCGATGCCTGTCGCTCTCTACACTCCGCTCTTTGAGCCGACGGTTTGGGGAAGACGGTGAATATGGTTCTTTATACTTATACGTATATATATATATATATAATTAACTGAAAAAACTCAAACGACGAGAATCCCTAAAACACCTCGGTTTTCGATGAAATTCACACCAAAATTAAATGGCGGTGCTACGAATCCAACGACGAAGTCAAAATCAGGATCCGACAACCCAAACTTGGGTTAAAATTTCCTGAAGTTAAAACAATAAAATTCTTATAAAATTCACCGAGATCCCAATTAAGTCTGGATCGCCACCAAACTTCATATACACGTTTAAAATTAATTACTTTAATTTTCCCAAGTCAAAAACTCTAATTCTGATGAGTCTAATAACTGCCACTAAAGGGATTATCATAATACCAAAGAACAAAATTACACACCAACGGCGGTGCCCCGTTAACTACGCGTCAACATAATACGACATTAAGGATATCAAAATAATTATCGAAAATTCAGATACGTTACAGTCACTCCCCCTAAAAGAAAGTTTTGTCCCGAAATTTGATTCGCAAATCGAATCTGAAACAAAAAGGAAGTAACCAAAGGTTACCGGATAGAAATACTTATCAAGGGAAACTAGGAGAAAAGGTGAGGGTGAGCCTCTCTCATAGCTGACTTCAACTCCCATGTCGCGCTCTCGACATCTTAATTTTGCCAAAGAACCTTTACCATGGATATTGTCTTTCTTCGCAACACCCGTTCCTGAATCTCTAGAATACGAACTAGCTCCTCGACATAAGAAATATTAGGCTGCAACTGGAGCACCGAGTCGAGGACATGACGATCACTAAGAACACACTTTCACAACTGGCTCACATGAAACACATCCTGAACACATGGGAAAGTAGCGGACAAATCCAGCCTATAAGCTGACACTCTGATGCGCTCAACAATCTGGAAAGGTCTCACATACCTAGGATCCAACTTGTGGTTCCTTTCAAACCTTTTAACACCTGACATCAGAGAAACCTTCATAAAAATCATGTCGCCAGCTGCGAACTCCAAATCAACTCTTCGTCGGTTAGCATACTTCTCATAACACTCCTGAGCTACATGAAGCTTTTCACAAATATTCATTATAGAAATATTCATTTCTTCCAAGGCTTCCGGATGTAACATCAGTCTCTCAACAACCTCAGCCCAAAACAAGGGAGTTTGACAATGTCTCCCATACAGAACCTCAAAGGGGGTCATTGCAAGCTCTTTTGATAACTGTTATTATTGGCAAATTCCATCAATGTAATGCGTTGGTCCCATGCTCCACCATGGTCCAAAATATAACATCTCATCATATCTTCCAAAATTTGATTAACTCTTTTCGTTTGACCATTGGTGTATGGGTGGTAAGCGGTTGAATATTTGAGGTCAGTGTCCAACCCTTATTGCAAACTCTTCCAGAAACGCGACGTAAATCTGCAGTCTCGATTTGACATAATACTTACTGGCACTCCATGCAGTCTGATGACCTCATCCAAATGCAATTTCGCTATCTTCTTCATGGAATAGTCAATCTTGAAATACACAAAGTGAGCACATTTCGTCAATCTATCAACTATGACCCACACAAAATCATGCCCTCAGGGAGACCTCGGCAAACCGGTAATAAAATTCATGGAAATGCTCTCCCACTTCTAACTTGGAATATCCAAAGGCATCAGCTTGCCAACAAGCCTTCTATGATCCACCTTAACATGCTTGCGGGTGAAGCACTCAGACACGAACTTAGCTATGTCGTTCTTCATCACATACCACCAAACGATCTGCTTCAAATCTCTATGCATCTTTGTAGAGCCATGGTGATATGCGACACTAGACCCATGCGCTTCACTGCAAATCCCTACCCGAATATCACCAACAGCTGGAATACAATATCTGTCGCGGTACTTCAAAGTACCCACTCATCAATCAAAAAGTTTGGTAATTCCCCTTTTTAGTTCTACTACGGATATGTTCCAAATCGGGATCGTCCTTCTGATGTAGCCTTGTAAGCGTAATCCATGAGGCTCTGCCACTTCCAAGCTACTCCGAACAGTTATGTCCATTAAGAAGATCTCCTCCACTAAGGATTGCACATAAAGGTTAAAGATTTGCACGATCTTCCTATTCAAAGCGTCGGCTACCACGTTAGCTTTGCTCGGATGATAAAGGATATCGACATCATAATCCGTGACGTACTCCAACCATCTGCGTTGGCGCAAATTCAACTCCCTTTGAGTGAAGACGTACTTCAAGCTCTTATGATTTGTATAAATCTTACACAACGCACCATATAACAAATATCTCCAAAGCTTCAGGGCATAAATCACTGCCGCGAACTCCAAATCATGCGTAGGATAATTCTTTTCATGAATCTTCAATTGCCTCAACTCATACGCAATTACTTTTCCTTCTTGCATCAAGACACATTCAAGCCCGACATGTGATGCATCCACATAAACAGTATACTCCACTCCTTCGGTAGGTAAAGTCAACACTGGAGCAGTGCACAATCTCTTTTTCAATTCCTGAAAGGCTCCTTCGCACTCCTCGCTCCACACAAACACGACGTTCTTCTACGTAAGCTTAGTCAGAGGTGCAGACAAAATAGAGAATCTTTCCACAAACTGTCTATAATAGCCTGCCAATCATATGAAACTTCTTATCCTTTTGGTGTGGTAGGTCTTTTTCAATCAATCACGACAGCTATCTTCTCTGGGTCAACAGAAATTCCTTCTTTATTCATAACATGAACCAAAAAGGACACCTGAGGAAGCCAAAACTCGCATTTACTCAATTTTGTATACAACTTATGCTCTCTTAAAGTATACAGAACTAAACGCAAGTGCTGGACATGCTCCTCAGCACTCCGAGAATACACCAGAACATCGTCAATGAAAACGATCATAAAATGATCCATAAAATCTCTAAACACTATATTCATCATATCCATAAAAGCAAAGAGTGCATTTGTCAGTCCAAAGGACATCACCAAGGACTGAAAATGTCCATGCCAGGAACGAAAGGCAGTCCGCGGAACATCCGACTCTCGAATCTTCAACTGATGGTAGCCTAAACGAAGATCAATCTTCGAGAACACTGTACTACCACACAACTGATCAAACAAATCATCTATCCGCGGTAAGGGATACTTGTTCTTGATGGTTACCTTATTCAACTCCATATAATAAATGCACAGCCTCATAGAACCATCCTTCTTTTTCACAAACAAGATGGGAGCACCCCAAGGCAAAGAACATGGCCTAATAAATCCACATTGCAGCATGTCATCTAGCTGGGTACGCAACTCTTCCAGCTCACGAGGAGCCATACGGTACGGTACCTTAGTAATAGGGCGAGTACCCGGCTCAAGATCAATAATAAACTTCGCATCTCTCTCAGGCGGAAGACCAGTAAGACTAATTGGGAAAACATCAGTAAACTCTCGTACCACAGAAATATCATCAACGCTCGACAAACTACTAACAATTTCCAAAATAGAAACCAGGTAAGCAAAATAATCGAAATCTAAGAGTTTCCGAGCACATACCGCAGAAATAATCAGGGAATCCTAGCGTGGAAAACCATATACACTCATGGGGTGGTCGTTGTCCATCTTGAAGTCCAAACGCTTCACCTTGCATTGAATAACAACATCATATCTGGACAGCCAGTCCATGCCCAAAATCACATTGAAATCCTCCAGGTCTAGCACTTTTAGATCAGCAAAAGCTAAAAAGTTACCTAAAAGGATAGGATAACTCTGGATGCTCTGGTCCGACACCGCCGAGTCACCAGAGAGAAACTTAATGCAAAGCGAATCACCGACTTGATCGAGAGTCAGATGGTGACGTTCTACGAAAGTCCTAGGCACGAACGAGTGGGTAGTACCAGAATCAAAAAGGACACGCGCTCAATGGTTCTTTACCTTAAACTTCCATATAAAATTATACGTAATTAGCCGAACAACATCGAAACTGCAGCTGAAAGCTAAGAACTAGTTTAGAACCTAGCCTAAGATCACTTGGGTGGAAGTTTGTGCTTCTTCCAAGGTCACCGCATTCAAGTTTCCCTTCCTTTTATCCAGATGTTGCGGCGGCGGCAAGACTTAAAGTGGAACTGGCTGCAGCGGGGGCTGAGACCGCGGACACTTAGACTTCAAATGCCCTTTTTGCCCACACTGGAAACATACCTTATCATTGGTCCAACATTGCGCCACATCATGCCCCTTCTGCTTACACGAAGCACAGACCAGGTCTCCTTTGGGTGTGTTCTGAATTGCAAGCACTTGTTGTTGTTTCTGAGCTCCCAACCTCTTGAAACACTTCTCGAAGGGATGGTCTGGTCGGCCACAGAAACTACACGCTTCTTTGCTTCCTTTCTTCAAAGCAGGGCCAGATACCCTAGTGCTTTTGATATCATTGGTCTTTCTCTTTTCCTTCCTCATCTGCACACCTCGATTCTTGGCATTGTCGATAGCCTCGACTTTCAGAGTCGCCTCTACTGCTTCAGCATAAGTCTCTGATCTGTACGCACTAGCCAACTGTTGGATGTCACTACGAAGTCCTCATAGAAATCGCTTCACACTACCAGCCTCAGAGGCTACTAAATCTGAAGCAAACCTGATAACTTGCTGAATTATATCTCATACTCACTAACTATAAGTTGTCTTTGTTTCAGGTGTAGAAAATTATTCATCAGACGGTCTTGCTCGACCGATGACAGAAATTTTTTCAGTAACATCCCTTTAAAAGATTATCATGAATATCCCTCTACGAGGCTCTCTTTCTCTCGGATCCACCAGCTCTTTGCAAGGCCCTTCAGCTGGTAAGAGGCAACCATTACCTTTTGGCCCGCAGAAATTCCCGAATACGAAAACATCTCCTCAATGGCAATGATCCAATCATCTAAAGACATAAAATCGGCTCTCCCGTCGTAGGTAGGAGGCCCTAATCGCTGGAAGTGTGAAATGAAATTCATCTTCGGTGGCAACAAAACTGGAGGCGCCAGAGGAGCAGGAGGAACAAGTACAGTCTGACCCACTACAGGGTCTTGTGCCTCAGGCTGCTGCCCTAAGGAGGCAGTCAACAAAGCCTGAATCTGCGATTGCATTGCAATAATCTGCCTTGACAGAGCCTCATTGCTCTGTCGCGGCCCTTCAATCATGGTCTCACTTTGCACACCTAACGACTCACCCTCAGACTGGGGAGTTAACCTCGTCGCAATACGCTTTGGCGGCATTCCTAATAGTACAACGAACAACTCATCAAAACCTAGTTTAATGTTAGAACTACTCAACTTAGTTCAGACCATACATGTATAAATACTTGCTCTTGTTGCTACCTTGCTCTGGGATTTTCAAAAGTGATGTTATGCTTTAACTTAGGATGATACACTATCATCCTATTGACTCTATGCATATCATATGAATGCATGAATTCTTATTTCTTTATTTTAAAACCATATGTGTACGTATGTCATCAGGTAGATCTTGAGTTGGCACGTGTGCTAATGTCATGTTATGTCATGCATGTTATGTTATGCATTCTAGTAAAAGCCTTAATGCACGTTATGAGAGGCGTACACATGAAATATTATGCATCTCATACTACATAATATCGTATGTAATGAAAAATAAAATCTAATGGGCATATATATTATGCATCTCATACTACATAATATCGCTGTAATTGCGGCTTAGTTGGTTTGTGGCTGGTTTATGACCAAGTTTGCACAATGATCGCTCGCAGCTTGGTTTGCATCGAGGATCACTTGCGGCTTAGTTTGCACGAGGATCACTCACGGCTTAGTCGTGAGGGGGCAGGCCCTGACGATGTCGTGGCGTAGAAAGGTAGGTTCGGTGAATAACTTTTGTATTCAAACCGCATACGCAGTTTTACCGTTTTGCACGAGGATCGCTCGCGGCTTAGTCGTGAGGGGGGCAGGCCCTGACGATGTCGTGACATAGAAAAGCAAGTTCGGTGAATAGCTTTTGTATTCAAATCCCATGCGCAGTCTTACCAATTTTGCACGAGGATCGCTCGCAACTTAGTCTTGAGGGGGCAAGCCCTGACGATGTCGTGGCGTAGAAAGGCAAGTTCGGTGAATAGCTTTTGTATTCAAACCGCATGCGCAGTCTTACCGGTTTTGCACGAGGATTGCTCACGGCTTAATTTGCTTGAGACTGATCGAACTCTACTAAAAGGAAACACAATACTTGAATAACAAATTGTCTACACATGTCCGGGCTGGTGGTTCTTACACACCATGGAGTTCAATCATGATAAAAATACTCTTAGGAAGTTCAAAATAAGGAGTCACTGATAAAACCGACGCAGGTTCTGCGCATTCCATGTCCGGGGTAGGGTCTTTCCCTTCGCGTTCCTTAGCTTGTAGGTTCCTGGCTTCGCGATTGTGGTGACGACGAACGGTCCTTCCTATGAGGGAAAGAGCTTGTCTCCTTGTGCTCCCTTGCCATCAGCCTCTACACTTCGAAAAACCAAATCCCCTACGTTGATGGGTCGGGATTTCACCTTTCGATTGTAATGTTGTGCTACTCGTTGTTGATAGACGGCGATGCGAAGAGCTGCTACATCTTGAAGTTCGTGGATTAGGTCCAGATTCTCTCGGAGGGTTTTATCATTCTTTTCCTGGTTGAAGTTGGAGACTCGTGGACTTGGGATGTCAATGTCAACTGAGATGATCGCCTCTATCCCGTAGCAGAGGTTGTATGGTGTTTCTCTGGTCGGGGTTCTCTTCATGGTACGATATGCCCCAAAACGTTGGGGAGTGCGTCGACCCATTGCACCCCTGCTTCTTGCAGTCAGGTTTTTAATCCTTTTAAGATTGTTCGATTGGTCACTTCAATTTGCCCGTTGGCTTGGGGGTGTGCCACAGCAGTGTGTCGCAGATTAATCTTCAAGTCCTCGCACATTTTCATGAAGGATTTTCCTGTGAATTGAGTCTCGTTGTCCGCAATGATGACCGCAGGGATGCCAAAATGACAGATAATATTCTTCCACACGAATTGTCTGGCGTTCTCTTCAGTGATCTTAGCTAAAGGTTCCGCCTCGACCCACTTAGTGAAATAATCGATGGTCATTATGATGAACTTTCTTTGCCCCGAGGCTTGGGGTAGGGGACTGAGGAGGTCGACCCCCCACTATGCAAAAGGCCATGCTCCTTGCAACACGGTGAGGGTGACTGGCGATTGTCGAGGAATGTTGGCATGCAAGTGGCGGCTTTTGCATCTTTGGACGAATTCGGTTGCTTCCATCTTCATCGTGGGCCAGTATAAGCCTTGGCGTAATATTTTATGCGCCAAGGCCTTTCCACCTAGATGTTCTCCGCAGACTCCTTTGTGAACTTCTTGTAGGGCGTACTATGCATCGGGTTCTGACAAACATTTCCAGTATGGCCCAGAAAAGGACCGTTTATGCAACTCTCTATTGATTAAGGTGAAGGTGGCCGCTCGCATCCTCAGGCATCGTGCCTCCACCTAGTCTTCTGACAGTACTTGATGTTCTAGGTAAGCTAACAACGGATCAATCCAAGATCCTTTTGGCCCTTCGACCTCCATGATTTCCCAAGGCCCTTGGATGCTGGGAATGACGATCTCTTCTACTTGGTGTCTCCTTGATTGATATTTGGTAGGCAGTGTAGCCAGTTTTGAAAGGGAGTCTGCCCTAGAATTCTATTCTCCAGGGATGTAAATAATTTGGAACTGTGGTACCTTGTGTAAGAGAGACTTCACTAGTGAAAGGTATCGAGCCAGTTGCTCATTCTTCGCTTCATACTCACTTTCTATTTGCGAGACGACGAGCCGGGAGTCTGAATAGATGGTCAAGTTTCTTACATGGCAGTCCATGGCGAGCCTGAGTCCTGCAATCAGGGCTTCGTACTCAGCTACATTATTGGTAGACGCAAATTTTAGCCTAAGCATGTACTCTAGGGTGACCGACTCTGGGCTTATTAGAAGTATTCCTGCACCTGCACCTTCGATCCTTGATGCTTCATCAACATATAAGGTCTATTGAAGGTTACTGACAGCTTGTGTGGTGGTTATTTCTGGTGGAATAGTATTCTCCACAATGAAGTCTGCTAGTACCTGCGACTTGATGGTTGGTCGAGGTAGAAAATGGATATCGAACTCACCTAACTCGACTGCCCACTTTACCAATCTGCCGGAGGCTTCTGGAGGATTGTGCGGAGGGGAAGTTCGGGCAACACTTTGACCGTATGAGCTTGGAAATATGGTCGAAGTTTTCTGACCGAGAAGACGAAGGCTAAAGCTATCTTGTTTGCTGCAGGATATCGGGTGTGTCTGAGAGAATCTTGTTGAGGTAGTAGATCGGACGTTGAATTCCTCCCTCATCTTTAACCAATACTGATCTCAGTGTTGCGAGCGTGACCGCTAGATATAAATAGAGTGTCTCTCCAAGGACAGGTTTTGAGAGGAGTGACAGGGAGGCCAGGTATTATTTTAGGGATTCAAAAGCGGCCTGACACTCGTCCGTCCACTGGAATCCTACGCTCTTTGCTCCCCTGAGGATCTTAAAAAAAGGTAGATACTTATCTCCAGTTCGTGCCAGGAATCATGAGAGCACGGTAATTCTCCGGTTTAGGCATTGTACTTCCTTTAGGGATCGAGGGGGTGCCATATTCTCGATGGCTTTAATCTTTTCTGGGTTCGCCTCCATCCCTCGCTATGTTACCATGAATCCCAGAAATTTTCCTAATGTCACTCCAAATGCGCACTTACTCAGGTTGAGTCGCATGCCTTGTTGGTGGAGGATTTTGAAACATTTTCCCAAGTCCTCCAGATGATCTTCCCGTCGGATGCTTTTTACCAGCATGTCGTCTACATATACATCCATGGACTTTCTGATGTGATCTTTGAACACCTTTTTCATTAATTGTTGGTAGGTGGCTCCGGCGTTTTTAATACCAAAAGGCATTACCTTATAGTAATATATTTTTTTGTCTGTTCGAAACGTTGTATGCTCTTCATCCGCAGGATTCATTCTGATTTGGTTATAATCGAAGAAAGTGTTGAAACCGAGAGCTCGGTCTCTTGTGGAGTTCACCCTTGGGGAAGGGGTGATCGCGCACCTACTTCTCTCCTGTAAGCCAAATAGCAAAAGGAAATGGAAACTGACCCAAGGGCTCGGCGTGGAGGTCCCACCACACACTCGAAAGATCTTAGAGTGCTTCCCCTCCTTAGCCAAAGGCCGAGCTAAGGCTACCTAAGAAAGCTCAAGAAGATCTGAATACTGGTAAGCGTGCCTTCTGAGGTGCCCCTTGGGTCCTATTTATAGTTTTCTAAAGACGGCCTACAAATAGCCAACCTCCGTTGTTCTGAACAGATATGTGCAGCCCAACTGGGTCTGCCAACATCGTAATTCCGCTGTTCTATCAAGCTATTCGCACTCCTGGCAAGGGCACCCAGGTAATTTTGCCTCTGGGCCCCACTGGGTAGATCCCAAGGATCTGGAGGTTAGCTCGCCATGACTCTCCACCCCGCTGGGGCGGACGCGACCTGGCTCCCGCAGCTCGCCCTCCCTCCTTGGGCGAGCGCGAGCCAGGCCGCCACAGCCCGCTGATCATTGCTTTGAGGCGAGCTGGCGGCCAGGTCGCCTATGGGAGAGCGCGCTGGCCGGTCTGAGATTGTCACTACAGAAGTTCCAGAGGAGCTCGCCGATCTTGGTTTGACGAATTCAGATTCTCAATGACAAGCTCCGTTCGACAAACGCCGAGCTCCATCCGACGAACGCCGAGCTCAACCATCTGTTCGACGAATGCCGAGCGCGACCCAAGCTCAGTTCGACTAAAGTTAGGCCTAGTTCGACGAACTCAAGGCGGATGCGGGATGGGTGGGCCAGCTCGCGCAGCTCTCCCGCTTAGCTTAGGTGAGAGTGAACTGGCTGCTCTGAGTTTGTCCACATGCTGCTCTAGCGCAGTCAGGTCGCCTTGGCCCACTCGCCTCGCCTGGTGGACCCACTCGGCGAACACGGGGTTGTACCGAAAGCATCCATGAAGCTAAGAAGTTGGTGTCTCGTAATTGAGTCGACAAGCTAGTTGATTCTAGGTAGGGGTAAGCTATTTTTCGAGCAAGCTTGATTGAGATTCGTGTAATCTACACACATTCTCCACTTCCCAGAGGATTTCTTAACCATAACCATGTTCGCCAACCAAACAGGATATTCTACTTCTCGTATGAATCGTTTCCTCTTCGATGGCTTGAAGTCGTTCAGGGGCGAAGATCCTTTTCTTCTGGATGACCGGCCTACATGTCGGGTTAATGTTCAGAGAATGTTGAATGACTCGTGGATCTATACCAGACATATCTTCGGGGCTCCAAGCGAAAATGTCCTTATTCACTTGAAAGTAGGCCGTCAATTCTTCCTTTTCTTGCTGCGGGAGGAGCGATCCAAGTTGGACGGTACGGCTTGGGGTTACCTGAGAAAGTGGAACTTCAATTAATTCTTCAGTTGGCATTTCTCGCTGTAAGATCGCCTCATCTCGTAGGTCAAGTTCGTCGATATTCAAGGCTGTGACTTTCAATGGCTCGGCTTGCTTAGAATAATAAGTCCTAGCGGCTTCTTGGTTTCCCCGTACAACCCCAACCCCTCCGGTAGTGGGGAACTTCATGGTGAGGTGCGGGATTGAAGGAACGGCTTTAAAGATAGAATGGATGGGTCTTCCGAAGATGGCATTGTAGGTTGAGCTTGAATCTACCACGGCGAACAAGACTTCGTGTGTAGCTTGCCTTGGAAACTCTCCCATGGTGACTGGTAGAGTTATCATCCCCTATACTTGGACCGATGGTTATCGAAGTCATACATAGCCCTGCTGCTGGCGCGAGATGTTGGCTAGTAAGCTTCATGTTCTAAAGAGCGGAGAAGAATAAGACGTCGACCTAACTCCCGTTGTCGACGAGTATTCACTTGACATTATAACAAGGGTCGTCGATCCCCGCACTGATCACGAGAGGATCTTGGTGGGGTGTCCGGATCCCCTCAAGATCTTCAGCCCCAAAGGTTATGGTGGAATCTTGCTTGCATCTTTTCTCTTCATGAACATTTTTTCTGCACGCTTACCGAGAGTATCTGGGTAGGGAAAATCGGAGATCCGGCGATGGTTTCGATGTTCCCGATCGTTGCATGTCGCTGGCCCCTCCTTGTTAGGCATTTTGCTGATCCCTTGCCTGTCTGGGAGGAGCTTGTTGATCCTGTAGACTTCCTTGCAAGAACTTACCCAGGAGTCCTTGGCAAATTAAACGTCCAATCTCGTCCTTTAGTAGCGCGCACTCCTCAGTGGTGTGCCCGGTTGCTCGATGGAATTCACAATACTTTGACTGATCATTTCTGGGATTAGGGGCAAGCTGCTTGGGGCGGTGCAGATCTGGATCGTTATGGATGGCATAAAGTACGTTCGTGCAGGTGGTATTTAATGGAGTGTATTCTCGGGGTGACTGGCCCCTTTGAAAGTCGTGTCGTCGTTGGCCATTCTGACGCACTTCTTGGAATCTTCCTTCACAGGTCTTTGACGACTGCTCCCTGTCTCTTTTGCGCTTCTGGTCACCGTCAAACTACTGACAACACGCTTCGATGGCTTCTTCTGTTGCTATTTGCGCTTTTACGCGATGCACGAGGTCTGGGTAGTTAGGGATAGTGTCCCTCATCAGGGCTGAGTAGAAGCCACTGGGGCAAAGCCCTCCAAGAAATACTCCCCTCAAGAGTTTCGGGTCAACTCCCGGAATCTGGTGAGCTTCTGCGGTAAATCGACGGAAAAATTCTTTCAAGGATTCTCCTTCGTTTTGTTGAATCCCTAACAAAATGTGAAGGGTCACGAACAATTCTTCGGTTGGCAATGAACTGATCGGCGAAATACCTTGTTAATTCTGCGAAGTTTGCGATAGTTCCCTCCCTCAGAGAATGGAACCAGGTACGAGCTTGGCCTTTGAGAGTGGCTGGGAAGACTTGGCAGAGCAGTTGGTCTAGCGCATTATAGATCCTCATGATTGTAGTAAAGTGGTTGATGTCTTCCAACGGGTCATCTGTTCCGTCAAACGTTTCGATATTCGACAATTTAAAGCCATGGGGGATTGGATGGGCCAAAACCGGAGGTGCATGTGGAGAGCCTTGGTGAAGGGGTCGACGGGCAAGAATATCTCGCCGTCCAACCTGTCTGCATTCCTCGGCTATCACTTCTCGTATTTCTTCCCGAGTGAATCTTTCGCGTGGCGGTAGTCGGGGTTCTTCCCCCAGGACTCGGTCGCGACGACCAATCCCGGTTCCCCTGAGAACTGGGTGAGTGGAACTAGCGGCGTCGGAGAGTTCTTCTGACACTTCTTCTCTCCGCGGAGCTTCTTTTGCTAGGCCATGGTTTAGTAGAGGCAGGGGATTGATCGGTGCGGGCGGCAGAGGAGGAGCGGGAGGCGCTCCCAAATTTCTGAGCAGAGCAAGCATCTCGGTCTGCTGCTCCTCCATCTATCAAGCTCCTCCTTCCAAAGCTGTTACTGGGGCGAGCACAGTCTCTGCTTCGAGGGGCAAATCCACGAGTGAATGGGAGTGGGCTGGTTCAGTGTGTCCTCCTAAGACGGATGCCTTAGCTGTTCGGGCGCTTCTCTTCACCATTGAAGACGTTCTTTGAATATTGCTGGGTTGATAGTCCTATCTTTTGGAGGATGTCGGGAATCACTTTCCCACAGACGGTGCCAAACTTCTGTAGCCAAACTCGACGTCCCGGTCGGAATGGAATAACCTGTACCGCCTTAGCTCTCGGAACGGTCGAGCGTGTGCACAGTCAATGAAGTAGATTGATCGTACACACGAAGTTTTAATGTGGAAAAAACACTCAATCGAGTAAAAAACCACGTGACCGGATCTGTGCTGGTTAAAATCCACTATTCCCTGGCCATTACAACTTGTCCGTTGAATAGAGGGCAATAAGCTGCCTCATGTTATAATTTTGAGGTGAGAGAATACTTCGCACACGGCGGATGACATGTCGTCGCGTCGGGAGTTTGTTATAAATTACACTTTGCGACGATGGATTTCGCTGAGCGTCCCGCTGACAATGAATGTGGGAGCGGAGCACTTGAACTTGCGGTTGCGGAGGTCACTTAGAAACTGAGAGATTGGGTTTAGTCAAGTGGCTCGAACATGGCTCGTATGCAGCTCGGGTGTGGCTTGAGTGTGGCTCGAGCGCTGCTCAGGTGCTGCTCGTAGGAGGAATTTGGTAGAGCCTCGACCTGAGGAAGAAGAAGACTCGGAGAAAAAAAGTGAGAAATGAGGAGGCATGAGCCTCCTTTTATAGCCTCCAGAGGGTGGTTATTGTGGTAATGCGGCTATCTACACACTATAACCACCCAAAATTAATATTTCTTTTATAGTTTAGAAGTACGCATTTATGATAATTAATCTCGTTATTTGCACCCAAAATAAATTATTAATAAAATTCTCTCACTAACCCGGCGGTTAGTGGGTGGTTACGCACGAATCGTATGGCGGGAAATGACCCCAAACAATCGGACTGCAGGACGGTCCTTCACGGGCGGCCGACGAACTCGCCGTCGATCTCATCGAAGAGAGAGGGGTGTCGTCGGTGGCGACTGAGTAGAGCGGCATGCGCGGCCGCTCGCTCGACTGCGGTCAGCACGACCGTTCGCGTCGGCCGTGGCCGACGGCCGAGGGAGAGCTGCCCGCCCAGCCGCTCGTTTGGCCTCGGCCGCCAGCCGACGGCTGATGGGGAGCGTGTAACGTCTCCATCCGCTACATGACATATAATAGCAGGTCCGTTCGGGACCCCACACTATATACCATAAACAACGGCGGGATTGTACAACCCCGTACCCGGGCGAGTGGGACCCTCCCCAAAACTCAGCCTAGAGGCGTGTTGTGGGCGACGAGTCGGTGCGACCCCGTTTTGAGGACGTGCGGGTGCCCGTGCGTGCGTGCGGAGATTTCGTGCGTATAGGCTTTTTGCAGACGTTCGATTGATGTATCAATATAGTAATATAATATTATATTTATAATATGATAATATATATTATATGTATAATAATATAATATATATTATATTTATAATATAATAATAGTATTATATATATAATATAACATGTATTACATGGGGGGCTCGGGCAGCAGCAGAAAAAGGGGAAAGAGGAATTAAAAAGAAAAAAACAAAAAAGCAGAGGGGCAGGCGGGATTTTTGGAGAGAGGGGGTAGGCGGGATTTTAGGGAGAGAAAAAAGAAATAAAAGAAGAGGGATCGGGTTACAGCAGGAGGGATCGGGGGGGAAGAAGAAATGAAGGCGGGAGAAAAGGATCGGGAGCCCTAGCCCGGGGCGATCCTGGAGCCCGGCCGCCGCCCCCCGCCGTTCCGCTTCCCGTCGCCGGCAAAGCAACGCCGCCGCGCCCCCCTCCCCCTCTCTCTCTCTCTCTCTCATCGTCGCTGGAGCGAAAGAAGATGGCCGCTCCCTTTCCCCTTCTCTCCCGTCGCCGGCAAAGCGGGAGTCGGCCGCCCCTTTCCCCTTCTCTCTCGTCGCCGGCAAGACAACGCCGCCGCCGCCCCCCTCTATCTCTCTCCCGGCCACCGCCCAAGCAAGGGCACGAATGAGGGGTTGTCTCCCCATGAGGTTCTCTCATCCTCTTTCCTATAATTTTGCAGTGGGCTTTCACTGGTTCAACCTCGCAGTAGCTCCTGCGGCCGACTATGAGGAGCTCGGTATGATTATTTTGCACATACTGAGTGCAAGCAGCAACCGGAGGCTCCATTATACAACGGTGGAGTTATAAAGAACGACGAACCTGGTTTTCACGAAGCTTGAATCAGGAGCTGGTCTCCGTCTTTTGTGCTGGTTAACTCACCGCGGTGATCAGATACAGCTTCTCTTGCTGGGTGAAATCAGAAGAGGAGCAACAGACTCTGCTCTTGTGAAGGCAAGACTAAGCACGAGTGATGGCGGTCGCCGCTCGGAGGAGGTACCCGAGCCCCGCATCCCTCTATTTTTCCCGCCGGGAGCAGCACACCTCGACCTTCCCCGAGGTGGAAACAAGCTCGGCCTGGAGCGAGGCTCGGCCTGGAGCGAGGCTCGGCCTGGAGCGAGGCTCGGCCTGGAGCGAGGCTCGGCCTGGAGTGGAGATCGAACGCCGACGCGACCGCATGCAGTAGGATCGACTCGGAGCTCCTCTCCCTCCCCGCCGCCAAACACGCGACAAGGGTAACGATGTTTCAACTTGGGCATGTGAAGCCTTCAGTTTACATATTTGCACGGAAGCCCCTCTCCACCAACGGGTGGGGGGAAGGGAGCTCCCCGACGGGTTGACGTGTACGTCCCCGCAGTAATTGCATTAGTGCCCGGAAGCGTGAGTACGGGTTTAGGCATGCTGTGTGAAGCCCATCCGGATGTGTGAGCCGGATTGGTGATGTTCTGGGGTTCCCGGAGAAGACTCCGAGGAAGTTGTTATTTAGCCGCTTGCAGGGAATGCGCGCCACAAGCCCCAAAAAGGGGTGTGCGCAATATGTTTGGTCCGCTTCCGTTAGCCGACCGATGACTAGTTGGCCGCCGCTCGTCGAGACGTTGGCGTACAGGTGTTGCAGTACCAGGCGGGAGTAGCGGCTTAAGCCCAACTTGTGCTGGCCCTCGAAGGCCTTTTGTTTATATTTCCGGCCTGCGAGCCGAGTATGGAATTTATATTCCTGTAATATTTTTTAATATCTGTGATGCTCTGTGGATATGCGTTTTACTCCTGTCTTGGGCGAGCGGCGTGTTCGTGAACCGCTCCGCCCTGTGGGCCCCGAGGTATAGATGCCGGGAAGCCCCTGATTGCCCGTTGCCATCCTTTCAGAGTAGCGGAGTTCCGCTATTGGCGGCCCAATTGGGGCTGCGTAGAGTAGGGCTGCTGGGCGGTTTGGCGCCAATAGTAAGACAGGCGGGGAGCATTTTGTATAGACCCGAGGTGGCACCTCTAGTTTGGGAGTGGATCTCGAGATCCTCCTTGGATGTTCCGGTCGGCCAAGAGAGCCCTCCGAAGGTGCCTTAGCTCAGCCCTTGGCTTGGAGGGGAAGAGTTGGTTAGTCTTCCGGGTATGCGGCGGGTCCTCCACGCTGAGACCTTGGGTCTTGTCCCTTGTGTTCCTAGTCTTGTGCCTAGATCGTTCGCTTGAGGGTAGTAGGCGCGTGGTCACCCCTTCCCCAAGGTCGAACTCCACGTGAGACCGTTTTTCGGTTTCAACATTTTGGTGCGGTGAGCGTGGAGAGTGACCAGCACAGAAGAACTCAGGCGAGCATCATGGCTATAGAAGTGGAACCAGGTGATAACCAGGGTCATGCGTTGATGCTTTGTGCGTGAGGTCCTCGTACTCGGAGTTGTCCCCGTCCCTTACTGCTTTTGGATCCCATAGCATTTGGAGTAGGATTTGCACCTATTTGAAGCGCTTCAACCTATGAAAACCCGGTATCCCTACTTGTTACATCGCGGCGAAAGCTGGAGGTTCTTATCTTCAAGATCGAGTAAGTGAGCAGCTGAGAGGTATTATGAGCCGGGGGGCCCGAAAGGGTTCCCTCCCTAGCGGTAATATTCATCTCTTCCTTGTAATTCAGTAGCGTCGAGTTTTCCCTATATTACCGATTCGACTCGAGTTTCTGAGGGCTTCAAGGGTTAGCCTCGCGATCGACTCCGGAAGCCTAACGTCCAACCTGTTCCCTGCTAAAGCCCGTTCGGATGATGGGCACGATGCCTCGGGACTCTAGCGCTATTGTAAGACCGAGCCTCTGCACTGACGGCCGAGATCAGCTCCCCCTTGCACGTCGGCCTATGTCTCCCTGATTGCATCTCTCTTCCGATTGGAGGAATTATTAGGAACAGACTCGGACGCCAGCTTCCCGATTTGACGACTTCCAGATCATCTCTCTTAGGAATAGAATGTGTCCCCCCATTTGTAAAAACATCGGTGCAATTGACTCTCCAGCACTCTTTAGTAGATAAGATGTCTCCATCTCGAGCAAAGTCAAGTCGAGTTGTTTTGGACCCCGAGCAGATCCCGCTGTCAGGCTCTCACCTAGCTGGCAGGGCCGGACGTCACTCGGTGTCATCCGCGGCCTCGAGAAGATCCCGCTGTCAGGCTCTCACCTAGCTGGCAGGGCCGGAAGTCACTCGATGGCGGTTGTTTTGGACCCCGAGCAGATCCCGCTGTCAGGCTCTCACCTAGGGCAGGGCCGGACGTCACTCGGTGTCATCCGTGGCCTCGAGAAGATCCCGCTGTCAGGCTCTCACCTAGCTGGCAGGGCCGGAAGTCACTCGATGGCGGTTGTTTTGGACCCCGAGCATCCCGCTGTCAGGCTCTCACCTAGCTGGCAGGGCCGGACGTCACTCGGTGTCACCCGTGGCCTCGAGAAGATCCCGCTGTCAGGCTCTCACCTAGCTGGCAGGGCCGGAAGTCACTCGATGGCGGTTGTTTTGGACCCCGAGCAGATCCCGCTGTCAGGCTCTCACCTAGCTGGCAGGGCCGGACGTCACTCGGTGTCATCCGTGGGCCTCGAGAAGATCCCGCTGTCAGGCTCTCACCTAGCTGGCAGGGCCGGAAGTCACTCGATGGCGGTAGTTTTGGACCCCGAGCAGATCCCGCTGCCAGGCTCTCACCTAGCTGGCAGGCCGGAAGTCACTCGGTGTCATCCGTGGGCCTCGAGCAGATCCCGCTGTCAGGCTCTCACCTAGCTGGCAGGGCCGGAAGTCACTCGATGGCGGTAGTAGTGGACCCCGGGTAGACTCGCTGTCAGGCTCTCATAAGCTGCAGGGCTGTAGGCACACCTGGGGGAAAGGGTTGGTTCTTGGAGAGTTTTTCGCAGGACCCCGAGTGATGCTCGGCCCCGGGTAGACTCGCTGTCAGGCTCCCACTAGCTGGCGGGGCTGAAGGCACACCTGGGGGGTAAGGGACCCCGAGTGCTGCTCGGCCCCGGGTGACTCGCTGTCAGGCTCTCATTAGCTGGCAGGGGTGTAGGCGCACCTGGGGGGGGAAGGATTAGCTCAGCGTGTACAAGAGGATACGGCTTTGTTGTTTTACGATATCGCGAGAAATGATGTACTTGTTGTAAGTAATGGTATAAGGGCAATCCGAACGCAGTGAGCCAAAGGGTATCGAGCGATTCAAAAGATCAGAAAGATCGTGGAGAGTGATGCTCCAAGCGCAGATTTCAGTTTCCTCAAAAAAATTTTTCGGGTCGGCTCCCACTCGCCGGATACGTTGGGTTGGATGATTCTTTCCGAGCTTGTGCCAAGCTCGAAAAGAGCGGGGATTGTGTACAACCCGTACCCGGGCGAGTGGGACCCTCCCCAAAAATCAGCCTAGAGGCGTGTTGTGGCGACGAGTCGGTGCGACCCGTTTGAGGACGTGCGGGTGCCCGTGCGTGCGTGCGGAGATTTCGTGCGTATAGGCTTTTTGCAGACGTTCGATTGATGTATCAATATAGTTATTTATATTATATTTATAATATGATAATATATATTATGTATATATAATAATATATATTATATTTATAATATAATAATATGTATTATATATATTAATATACATGTATTAAATGGGGGGCTCGGGCAGCAGCAGAAAAAGGGGGAAAGAGGAATTAAAAGAAAAAACAAAAAGCAGAGGGGCAGGCGGGATTTTGGAGAGAGGGGGTAGGCGGGATTTTTAGGGAGAGAAAAAAGAAATAAAAAGAAGAGGGATCGGGTTACAGCAGGAAGGGATCGGGGGGAGAAGAAGAAATGAAGGCGGGAGAAAAGGATCGGGAGCCCTAGCCCGGGGCGATCCTGGAGCCCGGCCGCCGCCCCCCGCCGTTCCCGCTCCCGTCGCCGGCAAAGCAACGCCGCCGCCGCCCCCTCCCCCTCTCTCTCTCTCTCTCTCTCGTCGCTGGAGCGAAAGAAGATGGCCGCCCCTTTCCCCTTCTCTCCCGTCGCCGGCAAAGCGGGAGTCGGCCGCCCCTTTCCCCTTCTCTCTCGTCGCCGGCAAGACAACGCCGCCGCCGCCCCCTCTATCTCTCTCCGGCCACCGCCCAAGCAAGGGCACGAATGAGGGGTTGTCTCCCCATGAGGTTCTCTCTCCTCTTTCCTATAATTTTGCAGTGGGCTTTCACTGGTTCAAACCTCGCAGTAGCTCCTGCGGCCGACTATGAGGGAGCTCGGTATGATTATTTTGCACATACTGAGTGCAAGCAGCAACCGGAGGCTCCATTATACAACGGTGGAGTTATAAAGAACGACGAACCTGGTTTTCACGAAGCTGAATCAGGGAGCTGGTCTCCGTCTTTTGTGCTGGTTTAACTCACCGCGGTGATCAGATACAGCTTCTCTTGCTGGGTGAAAATCAGAAGAGGAGCAACAGACTCTGCTCTTGTGAAGGCAAGACTAAGCACGAGTGATGGCGG
The DNA here is from genome assembly GCA_039583875.1 of Platanthera guangdongensis. NCBI lineage: Eukaryota > Viridiplantae > Streptophyta > Magnoliopsida > Asparagales > Orchidaceae > Platanthera > Platanthera guangdongensis. The sequence goes on from CM077159.1 coordinate 159,978,524, forward strand.
TCGCCGCTCGGAGGAGGTACCCGGCCCCCGCATCCCTCTATTTTTCCCGGCCGGGAGCAGCACACCTCGACCTTCCCCGAGTGGAAACAAGCTCGGCCTGGAGCGAGGCTCGGCCTGGAGCGAGGCTCGGCTGGAGCGAGGCTCGGCCTGGAGCGAGGCTCGGCCTGGAGTGGAGATCGAACGCCGACGCGACCGCATGCAGTAGGATCGACTCGGAGCTCCTCTCCCGTCCCCGCCGCCAAACACGCGACAAGGGTAACGATGTTTCAACTTTGGCATGTGAAGCCTTCAGTTTACATATTTGCACGGAAGCCCCTCTCCACCAACGGGTGGGGGGAAGGGAGCTCCCCGACGGGTTGACGTGTACGTCCCAGCAGTTAATTGCATTAGTGCCCGGAAGCGTGAGTACGGGTTTAGGCATGCTGTGTGAAGCCCATCCGGATGTGTGAGCCGGATTGGTGATGTTCTGGGGTTCCCGAGAGAACTCCGAGGAAGTTGTTTATTTAGCCGCTTGCAGGGAATGCGCGCCACAAGCAAGCCCCAAAAAGGGGTGTGCGCAATATGTTTGGTCCGCCTTCGTTAGCCGACCGATGACTAGTTGGCCGCCGCTCGTCGAGACGTTGGCGTACAGGTGTTGCAGTACCAGGCGGGAGTAGCGGGCTTAAGCCCAAACTTGTGCTGGCCCTCGAAGGCCCTTTTGTTTATATTTCCGGCCTGCGAGCCGAGTATGGAATTTATATTCCTGTAATATTTTTTAATATCTGTGATGCTCTGTGGATATGCGGTTTTACTCCCTGTCTTGGCGCGGGCGTGTTCGTGAACCGCTCCGCCCATGTGGGCCCCGAGGTATAGATGCCGGAAGCCCCTGATGGCCCGTTGCCATCCTTTCAGAGTAGCGGAGTTCCGCTATTGGCGGCCCAATTGGGGCTGCGTAGAGTAGGGCTGCTGGGCGGTTTGGCGCCATAGTAAGACAGGCGGGGAGCATTTTGTATAGACCCGAGGTGGCACCTCTAGTTTGGGAGTGGATCTCGAGATCCTCCTTGGATGTTCCGGTCGGCCAAGAGAGCCCTCCGAAGGTGCCTTAGCTCAGCCCTTGGCTTGGGAGGGGAAGAGTTGGTTAGTCTTCCGGGTATGCGGCGGGTCCTCCACGCTGAGACCTTGGGTCTGTCCCTTGTGTTCCTAGTCTTGTGCCTAGATCGTTCGCTTGAGGGTAGTAGGTGCGCGGTCACCCCTTCCCCAAGGGTCGAACTCCACGTGAGACCGATTTTTCGGTTTCAAGAGGGGTTACAGGTTAATATCAAAGACTAGTACACGTATCCTAACACAGAGCATTCTAGCGGAAGTATTAGGGGTTAAACTTGAACTCAAAGACCATGAATGTCCATTATATATATCTCAAAGGAATGTTTACAAAAGACACAAAAATTTTGGCCTTAAGGCCTTACAGTTAATCTTCACAAGTGTAGATTACATACATCGGCACGCAGGTCAGCCACACATGAAAATACTAAAAATTTCTTTCTTTGTCCTTCAAGGGTCAGCATAGCAGCAACAGCAGCAAAGACTTCCGCCCATTATTTTTCGCTCGGCTCTCCAGCACCTACATGGGGGCAATCCACCGCAATGGTGGTAAACAAAGCAACGGTCAGCATTCAGCTGACCAATTTATAATGACCCTACCTCTTTCTCGGGGCAGTGGTATTCATTCCCTACAGGCATAACATTTTCACAAGCAGATATATCACAAGATGTGCTATCAAGCACAATCAATATATCACAAACGTCGACTGCCCGGCCCGACGCTCCGTGCACTCAGGGCACATTATCGGTGTACCGGAAAACCAGGGTCCCACCACCATTCTCAGATCCCAGACCCAACGGTAAACTTTGAGCATTCATGCTCCACGGCCTATAGCCGGAGATTTAGTCTTGATGGTGAACAGCCCAAGACTCTCATTATATGATCCTAACGAAGTCAATAACTTAGACACTCAAGTTAGACAGCCATAACGCGGATACAGTTCAGCCCTTTCCCGTTGCTCAAATCGCTAGTTCAATGTCTAGATTGACGCGGGTCAGCATCCCCTTGTCCGTTAGGCACACTGGCCTTTAAGAGCGCATAGCTCACAATAACCACAACGTCCACGAAGGACTGGCTTCACAATCACAGGTTAGTTATGAGCTATCGCCAGCGACAACCAATATCGCCCCGCGTTAGCGACAGAACACCTTTCTCTACCCAGCCCAAACCATATCTGGACCAACTATCCAGAAAACCCTGCAGCCACCTGCAGTGCCAGAAACACTGGACTTTCATAACATACATCACATGCACTTCGAGGGTATTTTTCTGGAATTCCACTCCAGTAATTCCTGCTACTCCACTTCACAGACACAACCCAAGGACTCCATAAAATACTCGTTTATACGCTGAGTCTTCTCCGGTGCACAAAATAAAATATCACCAATTCATATCAACCTGTCCAGATGGGCTTCACATAACATGCATATTTTGTACTACACATTTTCGGATCTATATGCAAGATTTATTAGGGACTTCAAGCATCAACCCAACGGAAATCCCTCAACATTTCACTTTTTGGTGGGTGAAATCCATGCAAATGCCAAATTAGGGACTTCACATGTCCAAGGAGAAAGATCGTTACCCTTGGAGTTTTCTTCGGAGCCATGACAAAGCGTTTCTACGCAGATGGAAATGATCGTCTCACTTTCCCCTTCGCGATTCTAGCTTCGGCTCTTGATTCCAGCCAAGATCTTCTCCAGCAGCTCAACAACTTTCACCCAAACCCTAGCACCAGCCGAAAGTTCTTTGCTCCAGAACTCGGGAAGCAAGGAAGAGAGAGAGAGAAAAGGAAATAATAATTTCCTGAATCTCATTCCTCTATAGATAAGGCCTCGGCTTTTACCCCAGCCACACGATTTCTTCACATCAAAATAAAGCAATGGCTCGGGTTGGAGCTAACAAAGTCAACCACCGCTCAGTGGCCACATACCAACCACCTGACACGAGTCGCCACTTCAGCGACATCTTATTTCGACAATTCGTTGAACGGAGTCACGTTCGTCGAACGCAAATCTTCGAACAGGAGAGAATTCGTCGAACGGCTCTGAGTTCGTCGAACGGGCCACAACACATAACAGCCATTTTCGTCGAGCTCTGCTCGACTTTTAGCCTGTTACGACCAACTACTTTTTGGGGTGTTACAGAGCGGCCCGCGACAGCTCTTTCGACCGAGGGGGGAGCGTCCCGCGAGGCCGCTCTCCTCGGTTGCGGCCCGCGACCGAGGGGGAGCGGCCCCCGTGGCCGCCCACATCGCCGCGGTGGCAGCCGAGGGGGTGCGGCCGCGCGGCCGCTCCCGGCCGCGTGCCGGTAGCCGAGTGAGAGCGGCCAACGCATCGAGAGAAGGGGGAGGCCGGCGCCCGGCGCCCGGGATGGGGCCGGCTGCCAGACGCCGACGAGGCGACGTCCGCGGCGGTTCGTTCATGACACGTGATGAGATCGGTGCGCGGGGGGATCGGGCGCGGCGATCACACATGCGGTCAAACTCATGATCCCATTACTTTTGGATGGAGATCATGGAGGTGTGGCTATGCCCACTCCAACTCTTTTTTTAAAAGAGATCTCGTCCCCATCACTCATAAAAAAAATGATAGTTAAAAGATCTATTTAAAACTAGGTCAAAAGTTGAGTTTATTTGAAGCAAATGAAAATTAAAGAATCTATTTGAAACTATACCTAAAATTAAGAGTCTAATTTGAGTATTTTGTCTTGTATTAATTATGTGATGTTATTACTTAACATTGGTCTAATAATAATGATCATGTGTATAATACTTAACTCATAGTTTTGGGGGTAGAATAATCAACTATACATGTTTGGCTTTACATGCTTATGAGACCATGCATGTTACTCCAGGTAGATGAGAGAAATTGTCGAATTGGCATGGTAATAGCCTATCTCATCAAATTACGGATTTGTTTGGCACAATTGTTGCTGATGAAAAAATTGTTGAATGAATAAAGTTGATTGATTAGAGGTCTCTTTGGAATATCTCTTGTGAATGGAAAAACAATATTCCAATCATCATCAGAACTGTTTTTTTATTGTTTGGGATAGCTCTGTATGCACACTTGTTGGAATATAAGTTTTCTAAAAGCAACTTTTTAAGGCTTTGTTTGGCGCCGTGTTTTGGGGGTGGGGTGCTGCAGTTTTTCGCATCGCTCCGTCAAACAAGTTTTGGGGGACGACGATTAGAGTCGCCGCCGCTCCAAAATCGGGATAATACGCATTTCTGCAGGCGCGCAAAATTATCGCGACTCAGAAATCCCCCCCCCCCCCCCCCCGCTCATTTCCTCGTGTTCCCCTAGCGAAACATCCACAACCTTCGCCCTCACTTGTTCCCGCTACCCTCTTTCTTCGGCAATAGGCCACCTCTGACCTCCTTCTCCGACGACTGCTCCCCCTCAACACGCCGACTAGCCATCTCCTCCACTGCAGGTAAGGGCACTCAACGCTTGCTCGTTATTTTGATCTCCCCGTCGGTGACTAGCATCGAACATATCTTCCCCATTTCTAATCTCCCTGCCTGGTGCTTGATTTAACTTCCCCATTCCAATTTTTGTTCTCCTCGCCAGCAAATGGATCTTGATTTTTTTTCTTCCTGTTTTTTGCTCTCGATTCTATTTTTGTGAGAATGCAAAATTTTCCCCCAGTTTGCTACACTGCCCGATTTCATTACTAGATTATTGTTTCAGGTAAGGGCATTCATTGAATCACTGTTGTTCTTCCCGTTCTCCGGCAACAATCCCTTGTCATTACAATCTCAACAGTGAGGTAAGGTATATTATTTCAGATCTATTGTTTCAGGTAAGCACGGCAAAAGTTGTACTTCCAATTAGTTTTACAGATTTTGTCACCATTCTGCAAAACAATCGATTATTTCACCACTGCTTCCCACTGCTGCTTCTTCAGTTGCTGCAGCTGAGCCAAACAGAGCTTAAGTATCTTTCCAGAAGTTGTGTGGGTTCTGCATTTGCGGCTCAAAAACCGCTCCTCCATCTGTCCCCCATCTGTATCCAAAACGAGACCGGTCCCGTCGTCTTCCCCGCTCCTTGTACATGCATGTTGAAACTGAAAATCGATCTTTGTGGAGTCCGGGGTCCCAACAGGGGTGTGGTCTCACACTTACTTCCCTCGAGCTAGCACACTAGACTAAAGACTCAGAGAACCAGGAATAGAACAGAGATCTCAGCCAAGAGGTTTCACCTCACACCCGGAAGATTTAAAAGTGCTTCCCCTCCCAAGCCAATACTGAGATTGGGCACCTTGAAGAATACTCTAGGCTTGTCAAGAAAAGCCCGAGGAAGAAGAAAACAAGAGTCTGTCCCTCCAAAGGTGCCCCCTCGGTTCTATTTATAGATTTTCAAATCTGGTCTGCCAATAGCGTAACTCTGTTGTCCTGAATTACTAAACGCAGCCCAAATGGGTCTGCCAACAGCATAACTCTGCTATCCTGAAAGGCTATTTGCAGATCTTTAAGGGCATTTAGGTCATTTTACCACTGCATCACATTGGGCGAGTGGCCTATAGAAGCACCACTCGCCTGAAGCAGCGAAAGCGGGAGGTGCCACGCATTCTCCCCCCAAATGAGTGCGGGCCTTACCCATCACTCGCCCGTCGTGGCAAGAACCTTCTCCTTTGCGCAACAAGGCGTCGACCTTGGGTGAGTGCGTGATGAAGATCGCACTCGCTTGAGCACTTGGCTGCCCCTTTCGGACCGGGCAAAAACTCCTTAGGGTGCGGGGCGAGTGCTGACCAGCCTACCCCACTTGTCATTCTATCTATCCTGAACCTGAAGATCCTCCTGAAATGCCTTGAACTTGCCAAAGGGGCCCACTCAGCGAATACGGGGTTGTACAATACTGAGTTTCACGCGAGAATCCATCCCCGGCGCCTCCAGTCGCCGAGCATCCAAGGTTTTTTTTCATTGTGGCAGCTGCAAATGGACGACAATGGAGGTCCATCTGCTCTCCACGGACCATTAGATCTACTGATTCGAGACCCAGAGCTTCTTTGATACCTCCAAAAACATTTTTTTACAGATTTTAATTGTGCCAGAATCGGTTCCGGGTTTTCATTTCTGGAGTAATCGAGACCTGTCCAGATTCACCTTTTTTGTGGGTTCTGGAACTCCATCGTCGGGTCCACCTGAAAAAGGTTATCTCTGCAAGGTCATAGAAGGAGCCTATCTTCATATTCTCCTCCCTAAATTTCAATTTTGGTTGCCGAATAAATACAAAGGGAGGCGGCGACCTTTGATCTCCTCCTTCAAACTCGTCGACCATCCGCACCTCCTCTCAGTGCCAAAGTTAGCAATTCTAGCTCCTATTACAGTGATTACCCTAACTTGATGTTGCGGACTAACTCGATGCCCCGATCGGACCGGTTGTTTCTTGGACCGTCTTAGCTCACGGAGCGGTCGAGCGCGCATACAGTCAATGAAAATGCTAAGTTGACACAAGGTGTGATGACGTGGAAAAATCGCTTAAATGGGTAAAAAACCACGTGACCGGGGCTGTGCCGATCAAATTCTACTAGATTCCGGTGATTACAGTATGCTGGAGAATCGGGGCGACAGGCCGCTCCCGTTACAACTTGGGGGAGAGAGAGACTATGGCTCCCGACGGGCAACGGACTGCGCCGCGGGAGTAACTTGGGTGTTGAAATGCGAGGGATGACCTTGGTGATCTGGGGCATGCGGTCGCGCGCACTTGCTAGCGACGGTCGCCTTCTTCCTCCGGCTTTCTCTGAAGACTTCGACGTTTCCCTGCTGGTGGTGTGCTGGTGCAGCGCTGGTGGCCGCAGGTGGTCGCTGGTGGCCGCCGGTGGTTCACGGCGACAGGAGGCCGACTCGAGGGAGGAGGCAGGCGAGCTCTCTCCTCAGGAAGAAGAAGGCAACTCCGGGAAGAGAAAACGTGAAAATGAAGAGGCCCTGGCGTCCCTTTTATAGCCTCCGGGGGAGGATCATGGCGAGCCCCACCACTCAAGTACTGGGTTAGTGGGTGGTTACCCTCTTGATCGGACGGCGAGGAGAGCATCCCCTTGATCGGACGGTAGGGAGGTTGTCCACGGCGACGGGCCGCCATGGTGGCGGTGGCGGGCAGCTGACGGGCGGAGACGGCGGCGCCGCGGCAAGCGCCGGCGGCGGCGGCGGCGGCGGCGGCGGCGGTGGTCGGTGGCGGTGGTCGGTGGCGGGCGCCCGGCGGGCGGCCGGGCGCCCGGGCGACGTGCAGCCGGCGGGTGGCTGCGGCAAGCGGCGGTGGGCGGCGGCGGCTGCCGGCGACGACCGGCGGCGGTTTCCCCCTAAAGGGGGTGGTTCTGGCGAGAGAGAGAGAGAGAGAGTGAGCCCCACCCCCCATGTTCTCCTCATCATGGGAGGTGGGGTTGACTAGTCAACCCCATGATCTCCCATTTTGGGGGGAGATCATGGGGGAAACTTCCTTACAGATCATGGTGAAAACTCATCAATTGCCCCACAAATCTCTGTTATCTGAGAGCAAAGTGAGCGAGAGAGGAGAGATTTCCCTCACTTCTTGCTGTCACGACAGTTTCTGGTGAGAAGGTTGCGGCGGCGGCGGCAGCCAGTACTTCCAAGGTACTCGGAGGGAGGCCCGACGATTGATGACGATGTACCGACGCGAAGGCGGGGGCATCCACGCCGCGTACCCGCGTCGGCGACGCGGGAAGGCGGCGCGCGCCGGCGGTGTGTGCCCGCGGAGGCCGACCGCACGCACCGACTGTGCGCACGCGCTGTGGGCGGCCTTGGTCGAGCGCGGCTCAAGCCGCGCGCGCGAGCGGGCCGCGCGTGCGCGCGCAGGCCACGCACGCGAGCAGCGTGTGTGAGCAGGCCGCCCGCGTAGGTCGTGCTGCGTGCAGGCTGTGCGCGCAGGCCGCGCGCGCGAGCAGCGTGTGCGAGCCGGCCGCGCACGCAGGCCGCGCGGGCGAGCAGGTCGCGCGCGCGGGCAGACTGCGCGCGGGCAGCCTGCATGCACGTGAGCAGCCCGCGCGTGCGGGCGCAGGCCGCGCGTGCGCGCGCATGCCGCGCGCGCCGGCCGTGCGCTCTGGAAGGCCGCGCGGGCGCGGACAGGCTGCCGGCGCAGGCCGCGCGCGCGGGCAGGCTGCGTGCGCGGGGTTTTGCGCGCGTGCGGGCTGCGTGTGCGGGTCGTGTGGCTTGCAATGCCCCTGCTATGTGCATGCTTACGCGGGCGCCTTCTTTCGCGTGCCACTTGGGTTGCTTGGTCGCGCTTTTCTTGAACTTTTGATTTTTGCTCCGTGAAGGTCTTGAAGCGCTCCTCCAGCCCAATGCATTTGTGTTCCTTTTTGAATGAAGATGGTGTGGATATTTGGAGGAAAGAATACGGGCTTCCTGCTGATTTGGAAGGGAGGATCCCGCGCCCTGAGGAGCGGGTTCAAAATCCTCTGCGCGGCTGCTTAACGATTTGCGAAGTTTCTCTGAGGTCCGGTTTCCGTTTTCCGTTGTGCTGGAGAATCGGTGCGACATGGTGCTCCCGTTACAACTTGGGGGAGAGAGAGACTATGGCTCCCGACGGGCAACAGACTGCGCCGCTGGAGTAACTTGGATGTTGAAATGCGTGGGATGGCTCTGGTGCTCGGGCGCATGCGGTCGCGCACACTTGCTAGCGACGGTCGCCTTATTCCTTCGGCTTTCTCTGGAGACTTGGATGTTTCCCTGCTGGTGGTGTGTTGGTGGAGCGCTGGCGCAGGTGGCCGCAGGTGGCCGCTGGTGGCCGCTGGTGGTTCACAGCGACAGGAGGCCGACTCGAGGGAGGAGGCAGGCGAGCTCTCTCCTCAGAAGAAGAAGGCAACTCCGGGAAGAGAAAAAGTGAAAATGAAGAGGCCCTGGCGTCCCTTTTATAGCCTCTGGGGAGGATCATGGCGGGCCCCACCACTCAAGTAGTGGGTTAGTGGGTGGTTACCCTCTTGATCGGACGGCGAGAAGAGCCTCCCCTTGATCGGACGGTGGAGAGGTTGTCCACGGCGACGGGCCGCCATGGTGGCGGTGGGCGGGGCGGCCGGCGGGCGGCGGCGGCCGTCCGGAGGGCGGCGGGCGGCGGGCGGTCGGGCGGCGGCGGCGGGCGGCTGCGGCAAGCGGCGGCGGGCGGCGGCGGCGGCCGGCGGCGTTTCCCCCTAAAGGGGGTGGTTTTGGCAGGAGAGAGAGTGGGCCCCACCCTCCATGTTCTCCTCATCATGGGAGGTGGGTTGACTAGTCAACCCATGATCTCTCATTTTAGGAGGAGATCATAGGGGAAACTTCCTTACAAATCGTGGTGAAATCCATCACTTGAGATAATTATTTTGATATATTTTTTGTTGAGGTAGTGACCCATAAATAAATGAATCAAAATGATTACCCTAAATTTCATAGGGTTTATGTTTCAAGAAACAACGTTCAATTGTGCTAGCAATTTCAATTGTGCTAGCAATAGTGACTTTTAAAAAGCTCTATTTGATTAGTACTCATTCACAAACAATCCAAACAATCTGTAACTTTTTCATTATTGTTTCTCCAACTGCTCTAATTAATCAACTATATTCGATCAGCAACTTTTTCATCAACAATAACCAGCCGAGCTAAACATACCCTTAATTTGTTGAGACTTGAGACAGACTATTGTTGTGCCAATTCAGCAGTTTCTCTCATTCAGGAACACGCGTCTTTTAAAAATAGGTCTACTATATGATATTTTTAGAAAAAGTGTTCAACATGAAAGTTGTAGATCTCGACGAGATCTATAACTTTCATGTTGAACGTTTTTTCTAAAAATGCAATATAGTAGACTTATTTTCAAAAGACGCGGAAACCGGGCGGAAATCGCATAGTTCCGTGCATTTTGAAATTAGGTCTACTATATGACATTTTTAGAAAAAATGTTCAACATGAAAGTTGTAGATCTCGATTTCATGTTGAACACTTTTTTAAAAAATGTCTATTCAAAAATTTAATTTTCGGGCTGTCAGTATCCATCGGGCTGTCAATAGTCATAATTTAAACTGTCATTATGTTTGGGCTGTCAATATCTATATAAGAGCTGTCAATATAAACACCCAAAAAATTAGAGTTGACTTCAATAATCTATACACAAGATCATTATTATTACAGCAATGTTAAGTAAATAGCATCTCATAATAAAAATGTGCTCTCTCCAAAAGAGCGGCCGTGTCTTTGTTTTAACCCTCACCGGCGATGGCGACCACCGGCTATCTCCCGACGTCATCGCCGCCATTAGAGACGCCCTCGCCCGGGTCAAGTATGAATCCGCCGCTGCAGGTGGCCGCGGTTTCGCCCTTGTCACGACGGCCGAAGGCCGATTCTTCTCCAACGGATTCGATCTCGCCTGGGCCAGATCTGGGGGATCAGCTTCCGCCATTCGTACGCGTCTGGAATCCATGGGCTCTCTCCTCCGCCAGCTTGTCGCCGATCTCCTCTCCCTTCCGATGCCGACTATTGCTGCCGTGACAGGCCACGCCGCCGCCGCCGGTTTCATGCTCGCGTTAAGCCATGATTATGTGGAGATGAGGGGCGACAGGGGATTCCTTTACATGAGCGAGATCGACATCGCCTTGCCCATTCCTCCGTATTTCATGGCGCTGATGAGGTCGAAGATTACCGATCCGAAGGTCCTCCGCGAGCTCGTGCTTGAGGGGAAGAAAATCATCGCGGCAGAGGCGATGGCGAAGGGGATTATCGATCAGGCGCACGGCGGCGCGCCGGAGACCGTGAAGGCAGCTGTGCGCCGTGCAGAGGAGCTTGCAGAGAAAAATTGGATCGGTGAAGTGTACAGATCGATTAGGAGGGGGACCTTGCCGGAGGTTACGTTTGCGGTTGGGTTGCCGGAGGAGACGGATGAGGAGCGGCAAAATCTGCTGTCGGCGTCAAATCTTTGACTCCGGCTGCCCGAGTAAGGTTTGCAACCTTGAACTAGAGACTATAATAAGAGGGAACCGAAGCTATAATTAACTTTATAAAACAGCGTGGGATCATCAACGTAATTTCAGCTTTTCGATTTTGAATGTCTGGCTTCTGCAATCTCAAGAAAATAGAAGGGCGAGATAAAATTAGAAAATTTATTTTTATATTATAAAAATAATTTTTGGGGGTTTTGTAAGAGCAATGTTATAAGCACACCAATTATCGCTATTGACAGCCTATTTATATTGGCACACCAAATTTTTTTTATTTTCACACCAATTTTTTATTGTCACACCGATTGTTAGAATTGTTAATGACACATCAAAAAGTCAAACTTTTTTCTTTTTTATTAGATTTTGACATTCCAAAAATACATCCAATAGTCCAAAAATATATCCAATAGTCCAAAAATACATCCAACATTAAAAAATTTGAGATCCCGAAAAATCGAGTTAACATGTCTGGTTGGCAAATCTCCACCAAAATGTTTTAGACCTGCATATATATTAAACCATTCCAAGTTAGCGAGATATAAAATAGAGCTTAACTAAGATTATTAAGTAACACTATATACCTTTGATTTAAAATCAGTTTTAGCGATAATGCTTAACGACGTAGATCCAAGGCTTCCGTACCTACAAGAGACAATATTATGAAAAATTAAATTATAATAAAGCCGGTTTATTTGCTATGAATTAAAATGTATAATCTGCGTACCTTAAGGATCGGTCAAATTAACTATTTCATCATCTTCACCTTTATAACTAGAATCTCATTGGTTTGTAACTACAGTGTGATATCTCGTCCACATGCTGATCACAGACGGCATTGGACAATCTTTTTCACTAATAACTGAATGAAATGGTTGTTGTTGACAAAACCAATGTAAATAGTCTTCCTAGTCATTGGAGAGGACCTGAATGTAGTGACAAAAATGTGAATGATTAAAACTTTGAAAAATGTACAACTGCCACATTGTAACATGATGAAATGACTAGTCCCTATGTCTGGCATCGTCATCCATTTGTCGAGTGGTGCGGGAGTAGACGTGCAATCCAAAGATGCCAACAACTCGGTCAACCTCACATTCCCATATATATCGTTGTACAAGAACTGATTATTATTTATTTCTTCGGCTAGATCTTGCCGCACTTTAATCCAATTATCACTCATATCCAAGGCTTGGCTTACCACTCGGTAACCGCAATTCTCATCTCCTAGTATATTAATAGCATCAAGTAAATGACTAGTAATGTAAGTTGGCATGTCGGCCGCAATGCATTCAAGAAACCTTTTTTTAGTAGGATATCTTCTTGGAATAAATTTCGTAGGCTTGGCCTTTGAGTTTTCTTTGCTCCCCAATACATATTCAAATAGTGATAGCTCTCTTTTTGTTGACTTGTAATCGTTCTTAAATTTTTTTTACTTCCTTGCGGCCTCCCTTTACTACGCAACGGTATTAACGGCTCTTGTGTCTGAGTATTGGTTGGCTCTAATATTTCCCGAAGTTTCATTTTCATTTCATTTCTATAGAAATCATTAGTAGTGTTGTATTTTTTAAGGAAGTCATTCAAATCAACTTGTATCACCTCCGCCGGATCTGTTTCCTCCTTTATATTTGTGTTATCAACTTTAAATGATTCCAAAGTTAATTGTCGTCAATGCTTGTGAATCATCCATAAGAGATATGCGGAAGATTGGTGCATGTATGGCATTAATTCATGAGCACAAGGAAGGCCCATGGTGAAGCGCATCTTATGAGAACACTCTCCCGAGTCCAAAGCATTGCCACTCGTGACAAGTGATTCCTCTTCATTAATCCTAAGGCATGCACAGAAACATACCCCAGCAAGTTTGTATATAATGATCCTCTGAACTCTGTGTTTACCTGAATTGAACTTTGCCCAAAAAAGTACCTAATTTGTGTATATTGCAGAACAAGCATTTGATGAAAGTTTTTCCATACCGAAGATAAACTACAAAAAGATACTTCCAAAAAATGCTTGAGCTGGCTATGGCCACTCTCTACGCGGTTAGTTGTAGAGTTTTCAAAATACATGCAGAGACGAAATACACCTTGTAAGGATCAACTCATGTAGTGACAGCATATTTCAGAACATCCAGATAGGTTTCAGCATATTTTGCACACATATCATTTAAACGCATATTGAAATCATGGACAGAAGGTGAGTAAACAAGAGTTTGTCATTCAGTTAAAAAAGCTTCACATTCCTTGTTTTTCTTGAAATACTTCTTGCAATGAGCAAGTATATTCCTATTTATGTGAACTTGACATAATATAATTTTTGCCTGAGGAAATACTACCTTTATTGCGTTCATTAAAGCTATCTTTCTATCCACTATCAAAACATTTGGCAAGGTGATTGCATCCAACATACTTTTAAAACACTCCAACGCTCACTTATAACTATTTTCTGTTTCATTAAATATGAAGGCAAAAGCGGCAAAAAATGATAAGTTGGTAGAAGTTTGTCCAACAATGGAAAGCAACGGTAGCCTGTAGCGATTAGTCTTATACGTGCAATCCATTACAAAAACATTCGGAAACATATTACATAATCTGATAGATGTAGGGTGAGCAAAATATAAACTTTTCAAACTGCAAGTAGAAGGATTCACATGATTATAGCTACTGTATTCTGCATCTCTAATACATTTGTAAAGAAATTGGATGGGGGTTCCACCATCTAGTTCTCTCTTTTGCAACTTAACCTTTTGATTGTAAATAGTTCTCATAATTGAAGCATTGTTGCTACTTCTATTTTTCAACGATGAGAGGATTTTCCTAGGCTTCACACCGGAGCCGTACATCTCTTCCACTATTTCCGTTCTTCTTCTTCAGTTAATCTAGCCTCATAGCTATGTGCCTCTAAATGAACAAATTGATGATTATGTTTTCCATTTTTAACATCAATTTTCAGTCATCCCCACATGCATTTCTTTGACCAAGTAACAAAAATTGACACTCACATCTCTTCGAACTAGTTTTTCTTAGGTTTTTCTTAATATACCCCTTCCTTTGTTGATTATCACGAGCAAATACGGATCTATCACAACCCATAAAAACCCTAGGCTTAGGTCTCCCATCTATTTTGTCTGCTCTTTGGATGGTGACAACGAAACTCAAGCCTTTGGCAACATCACGAACTCACTCAAGTAGGTTCTCTTTCGTAGGAAAAATCATATCAGTTACAAAATTCATTCCTACATCGATTTATACGGAAATCGATGGCTCTTCAACTACATGGGGAACAATTTCCATCCTACAAAAATCACAAGTTCACAAAAAAAACACTCAAAATCTCATGCATCCATTATCATTCAAAAGGAAACCATAACTATAAAAATCAAAAAAAAATCCTACACGATCACAAAATCCCTATATCGATTTTTTCAAAAACAAAACATTCAATCATTCAAGATCTACATATATTCAACATCATTAACTAAGTTTTTCAAGGTATATGCATGAGAATTTAAGATTTGGAGGAGAGGGATGAAAAATTATACCTTAAGGTTTGGGGGTAGAGCCAAATAATTCCAAAATAGCTTTCAACTCCTCACAATAACAGCTTTAGATGAATAAAATCCTCAATACACCGCTGAGTTCGCTGCAAAAATGGGAGAAAAAATGGATGGAGGGTTAGGGTTTGTCCTAGTGAGAAAGGAGGCCAGAAAAAACGATGGATTCGGGACTTACATGAGAGGAAGGGAAGGATCCCGGTGTCGCCGGCGAAAAACCGCCCTCCGGCGGCCTGCTACACGGGCGGCGAAGTGGTGCGAAGGAGCGCCGCCTGTTTCGGTCGCTGGGAGTCGGGGTCAGGCATAAGCGGGGGGGAGAGAAGCAGGTGTGCGTTTAATGTGGGGGGGATAATTTTAGGTTTTATTTTGCTTTAAAATTTGTGTGGGGGTAGCTATTTTAGGTGTGCTTATAACATTGCTCTTTTGTTAAATGGATCGGTGCTCATATAGGAGTATAGGACCCATAAATTAGAGTAAAAATTGGGTCCGGGCAGCGGACCTTACGGGGGTTTATATTGGCAGTTCGAGTATTGTTATTGGCAGCCCAAATATAATTGCAGTCTAGTAAAGCGATATTAGCAGCCCATTGAATATTGGTAGTTCAAAATCCAAATTTTTGTTAGACTATGAATTTATATAAAATACACAAAGTTAAATGCAATTGTTCTCAACACTAATGATGCAATTGTTTGCAAAATAAATCAAAGAGAATTATCAAGAATAAATGTCTCTTGTTCATTGTTACGATTTTCTTTAACTGATTACGCGTTTGGCTCGATTCCGAGCTAACATGATCCGATTTTGAGACTAGGGAAAAAGCTCAGTGATCTGCAACAATAACAATGAGAATTATCAGCACTAAATGTCTTTCGAGGGAAATGCTTCGGCGAACACATGTTTCTACACTCCAATAAGATGCATATTGTTGGAACCTTAGGTTCTGATTTGGGTTAGGATCACTATTAGGATGATTAGTTTGACCCAAAATGTATAGTCTAAGGGTCATAGGGCTTTCCAAATATTCCTCAGAAAGAATCCCAGAAGAAGTGCAGAAGAATTCCAGAGAAAATCAGCTGTTCAGAAATTTTAGGAAATAGTCGAACGGAGTCAGGTCCAGAAATAGTCGAACGGAGTTCAACTATTGCAGTCCAGAAATAGTCGAACGGAGTTCAACTATTGCAGTCCAGAAATAGTCGAACGGAGTTCAACTATTGCAGTCCAGAAATAGTCGAACGGAGTTCAACTATTGCAGTCCAGAAATAGTCGAACGGAGTTCAGCTATTGCAGTCCAGAAACAGTCGAACAGAGTTCAACTATTGCAGTCCAGAAATAGTCGAGCGGAGTTCAACTATTTCTGTGTTCAGCTCTAAGAGAACAGATAACTCAGATGCATGTCAACTATAGTCGAACGGAGTTCAACGATAGTCGAACGGAGTTCCACTATAGTCGAACGCAGATTGGAGAAGCTTTTTAGATTAAATTTTGGTGATTTCCTGTGCATTTATTGGAGACAGCTGGCTAGAGTTATTCAAGGCTTAAGTAAAGGAATTTACCGCTAATATATTTAATGCTAAATATTCTTATGAATATAGCCGTTGGGAGGCTGCATTAAATATGAATCAATTCAGAGGTTTATTGTCAGTTACCTTTCCAAGACAGTTTCCTTTCTTGAAAATGTATCTGCCGCATCAGACAAGAATTCAAATGACTTTCCTCAGCCCAGTGGATACATATATATATTTTATACAAAAGATAAAAGTTATAGCAAGATAGAAAAGATATATAGCAGAGAGGCTCAGAAATAACAACAAGAGATAGAGAGAAAAAGTAGGAAGACTTTTTCTCTCTACAAAAGAAGAACTCTGCAACAAGTTTTACAGAGGAAATCAACTTCATCTTCTTCTTTCTGATCCAGGCTTTCAAGAGATAACATATTCAGATTTGTCTACAGAGCTTGCTGGAGATTTTCATCTATTGAAGGCCTACACCCTGAAGCAAAGCTTCCCAGCATTCATGAACTAATACATATTTTCAGGGGGAGCTTTGACACCATCAATCCACATAGTCTTCTCAGCTGATCTGAGAAAGAGAAGACTTCCATCACTCTCTCACCCCCTCTCTGTAAAGGGTTTCTCAAACTCCCTTCAAAAGTTTGAATTTGGTTTTTGAGCACCTTGTCAAAAGCTCATTGGTGGCAAGACACCTGATCAAAAAATTGAGCACCTTATCAAAAGCTCATTGGTGCCCAACACCTGATCAACTCATCCTGCAGTGGATTCCTACCTAGGGTGGTAGAAGAGTGGATGTACCCAAGTTTAGGGGAACCACTATATTTCCTTGTGTCGTCTGGTTTGCTTGCTCTGTTTTCTTCCTTATGTGCTGTGAATTTTATTTTGCATTTTATTTTCTAAAAATAAGCATATCAGATCTATCACCTAACTTTCAATTGGTATCAGAGCCAGGTTGGTTAAACATACCACACCTTGGTGGTTGTACATGCTAACACCTGAATCAAAAGATCCTTGATAGATCTTATTGTTCTTAAGAGTTTTTCATGGCACAAAATGAATGGTCAAGCACTGGACCTCCTAAGTGCAATCTGGACAAGCTTGCACTATGGAAGGCAAGGATTAGGCTTTTTATGAACTCTATTGATGAAGTCATTTATAATTCTATTTTGTCAGGTCCCTTTACACCATCTGCAGCTACAGAAGCTCAAAAACAGCTTAAGATGGCTGATGCACAAGCAATGAACATTCTTGCAGAATCATGTCTGATGACATTTTTCAAGAGATTGCTGAATGTTCATCTGCAAAGGATATTTGACTCTCTCACAGTAATGGCTGCTGGATCAGCAAAAGAAAGAACATCAAATGCTGATTCCTGGAGTAACTCTGAAGCTTCATCTTGCACAACTGAGGATGAAGAAGAAGCAAGAGCAAGAGAATTTTGTCTAATGGCAATAGATGCATCTTGCAAAGGTATGATGAAGATAAAGAATCTGACTCAGATGATGATGAAGATCAGGTTATCTTTACTCTTGACTTCATCAGAAGAACTTAAAACAGATTTTAAATTATTATGTAAAGATCTGATTCAATCTAAGAAGGAAATAAAACTTCTTAGAGAGAAAATAAATAAACTTTCTTCTAAAAACTCAATGAAGATTTAGAAATTACTTTAAATCATATAGCCTCATTAAAATCAGTTAAAGATTTTCAGCTGTGTTCAACATAATTCGTCGAACTCAGGTCGACGAACTCTGATAGAGGTCAACGAAATTGGAACAGAGAAAACAACCTATACTATTCTCTGAACCGAGATCGACGATCTCACTATAAATCGTCGAGCTCAGGTCGACGAAAATATTCTTCGTTGAGCTCAGATTTTCATAGCAAAGATTTTAAATCATTTCATAATCAAAAATTTAATCCTTATACCCAGTGTTCATCCCTTCTAGGAAACTTCATCCACTTGGCTATAAAGATTTCCCTGGATATTACTTTACTTCAAATTATTATTGTGAAAGAAAAATAAGACCCAAGGCAAATCTGGGTCCAGAATTCCTAACATCTCCTTTCAGGAAAATTGTTCAGAAGGCTACAACTATAGGGGGAGATTATCAGAATCTCAGAATGAAAATGAACAAAAGTGCAGCTGTCACTTTATTAGATTCTATGCAGCTGCCCCTTAGTTTCTGTTTGTATTTCTTTTATTTTGAATCCCTTTTAACAAAGCACCCATGTACATCTGCTATTATATTATAATTCAGGCAGATCTTTTTGCTTTGTATTTTGTTTATGTAAATAGTATCCTCACCCAAATAGGGGGAGATTGTTGGAACCTTAGGTTCTGATTTGGGTTAGGATCACTATTAGGATGATTAGTTTGACCCAAAATGTATAGTCTAAGGGTCATAGGGCTTTCCAAATATTCCTCAGAAAGAATCCCAGAAGAAGTGCAGAAGAATTCCAGAGAAAATCAGTTTTTAAGTTCAGAAATTTTAGCTCACATAAATAGTCGAACGGAGTTCAACTATTGCAGTCCAGAAATAGTCGAACGGAGTTCAACTATTGCAGTCAAGAAATAGTCGAACGGAGTTCAACTATTGCAGTCCAGAAATAGTCGAACGGAGTTCAACTATTGCAGTCCAGAAATAGTCGAACGGAGTTCAACTATTGCAGTCCAGAAATAGTCGAACGGAGTTCAACTATTGCAGTCCAGAAATAGTCGAACGGAGTTCAGCTATTGCAGTCCAGAAACAGTCGAACAGAGTTCAACTATTGCAGTCCAGAAATAGTCGAACGGAGTTCAACTATAGTCGAACGGAGTTCAACTATAGTCGAACGGAGTTCAACTATTTCTGTGTTCAGCTCTAAGAGAACAGATAACTCAGATGCAGGTCAACGATAGTCGAACGGAGTTCAACTATAGTCGAACGCAGATTGGAGAAGCTTTTTAGATTAAATTTTGGTGATTTCCTGTGCAGTTATTGGAGACAGCTGGCTAGAGTTATTCAAGGCTTAAGTAAAGGAATTTACCGTTAATATATTTAATGCTAAATATTCTTATGAATATAGCCGTTGGGAGCCTGCATTAAATATGAATCAATTCAGAGGTTTATTGTCAGTTACCTTTCCAAGACAGTTTCCTTTCTTGAAAATGTCTCTGCCGCATCAGACAAGAATTCAAATGACTTTCCTCAGCCCAGTGGATACATATATATATTTTATACAGAAGATAAAAGTTATAGCAAGGTAGAAAAGATATATAGCAGAGAGGCTCAGAAATAACAACAAGAGATAGAGAGAGAAAAAGTAGGAAGACTTTTTCTCTCTACAAAAGAAGAACTCTGCAACAAGTTTTAAAACAGAGGAAATCAACTTCATCTTCTTCTTTCTGATCCAGGCTTTCAAGAGACAACATATTCAGATTTGTCTACAGAGCTTGCTGGAGATTTTCATCTAGTTGAAGGCCTACACCCTGAAGCAAAGCTTCCCAGCATTCATGAACTAATACATATTTTCAGGGGGAGCTTTGACACCATCAATCCACATAGTCTTCTCAGCTGATCTGAGAAAGAGAAGACTTCCATCACTCTCTCACCCCCTCTCTGTAAAGGGTTTCTCAAACTCCCTTCAAAAGTTTGAATTTGGTTTTTGAGCACCTTGTCAAAAGCTCATTGGTGGCAAGACACCTGATCAAAAAATCTGCTTTGGTTTTTGAGCACCTTATCAAAAGCTCATTGGTGCCCAGGACACCTGATCAACTCATCCTGTAGTGGATTCCTACCTAGGGTGGTAGAAGAGTGGATGTACCCAAGTTTAGGGGAACCACTATATTTCCTTGTGTCGTCTGGTTTGCTTGCTCTGTTTTCTTCCTTATGTGCTATGAATTTTATTTTGCATTTTATTTTCTAAAAACTCTTAAGCATATCAGATCTATCACCTAACTTTCACATATGTTGCCTTTGGAGAGGAGTCTGATTGGTGCATGATCTTGCAGTTGTCATATTGGTCCTGGGTGGAAATACAGTTGCATTTATTGGGGCATTTCCTCGAACACCAAGTGTGCAGTTTGAAGCACAGATAACATTCTCCAATTCCTTATCATGAGACGGTGAGACATTGAATATATCTAAGTTTTACCAGGACGGCGAAAAGTGGTCGACGCATGCCTTCCAGATTCATGACGACGGTGTACGACACCACCTTCTTCATTAGCTCCTCCATCGCATGCCTTTTCGCGAGATCCGCCACCTCCGCCTCCGCAACACAACTTCTACATACTGCACCAGTTTCCCGTCGAGTGGGTAGAACTCACCCAACGCCTCAGCCAGCGCCTCCTTCATCCTCCCCACCACAACTCCATACTCTCCGGTATCTTAACCTCTCCAGTGTCGATAGAGAGCTTCGTCGCTAGAGCAGCCTCCTCCCCGTCCATCTTCCCATTATCAACGACCTGTTTTTCATGGTCGACAACCAAGAGCCTCCTCTCCACCTCTCCATCTCTCCATCTCTCCATCTCTCCATCTCCTGCAAGTTCATCCTCCGAGAGCTAGGGCGGAAATTTTTTTAAGGGGGCTGCTATTAGAGAGGGAAAATATTGAATTTTTGGTTTATTTTGACTATTTAGGGCGGTCAATATTGATTCATAATCTGCCAATATAAATGCCCTAAATTAATCTCAGTCATCCATTCACGATCATATTCAATTCTATATTTAAAAAAGGAGATTGATATTCGCAAATAATATTTGGCTATTTGTACCCCACTGATATTCGTACACTACAGAATTATAATTGTACCCAAAACGGGTATTCGTACCCCACAAAAAAAATTAAAATTAATGATATATATAATGAGTTACTAACAAATTAAAGTAGTCGAATCTATGTTGACATGTTTGTCAAATAAATCTTAACAGCCAATATATTTTTGTCAAAAAGTCAAGTTCACAAAATACTAAAATACAAAAAATATCTAAAATAATTGCGAGCTTCATTTTTTCTTGATTTTGGTGCATCCCAAAAAATCCTAAAAAAATAATATTTAGCACACATGAACAATAATAACGATAAAAAAATTATTACTAATAGCATTGTCTGTACCTTCTGTTTTAAATCATTATAATCATCCAAAATTTTCAAACTTTTCTTCAAAAAGATCATTAAAATTCCCTCAAAATAGTAGTATGAAAAGAAAAAATGGTGATTACGTACGATAAAAAAGTGTAATAAACAATGAATAAAATTTTCCAAATATACATGTATTTCTAAATATGCATACCTTATTGGCAAAACAATATGTTGATGGGTTCATATTGCAACATATTGTAAAACAATATGTTGCAAAACTATTAAAATAAAGTATCTATAACTTTGGAATATGAACTCATCAACATATTGTTTTACCAATAGGGTATGCATATTTAAAAAGGTATACATATTTATAAAGGTATGCATATTTTAAAAAAATTATTCTTTGCTTATTATACTTTTTTATCATATGTAATCATAGATTGTTTCTTTCATAGTGCTATTTTGAGGGCATTTTGATGATATTTTTGAAGAAAAGTTTGAAAAATTTACATGATCATAATGATTTAAAATAGAAGGTACGGACAGTGTTATTAGTATTTTTTTTAATTATTATTGTTCATGTCTGCTAATTATTGTAGAGAATTATTAAAGGTAAACCAAATTTGGATATACGCAAACCAAAATCTTAAAACCAGGTCTTTTTTCCAGTTGTTTTTTTCTCTACGCAAACCAATTTTGATATATGCAAACCAAATTCACCGCTGCTCCCGCTCCATCTCCCAACCTCTCTGTCGTTGCTTCTCCCATCGCCCCTTCCATCGCCTCTCACGCCGCAACTCCAGTCGCATTTCCCGGCCTCTCTATCACTGCATCTCCCATCGCTGGTAGGTTGCGAGGCTTCTGATGAGCGGTTCGACGTACAACAGCCAGACAATTTTGAAGGTGCGCACGTTGGTTCTTTGTTTTCGTTGCCTCTCCCATCGCGGGCAGCGGTTTGTTTTCGTTAATTTTGAAGGTGTGTCACCGCTTCTCTTCATTTTCGTTTTGATTTTGCATCTGGATTCTTTAATACATATTTTCTTCTTTCATTTTCAGCATATTGAGAAGTTAATTTTTCATTTTGGATTATGCATATAGATTTTACACGTTGGTTTTTTCGTTCTTCGTTTTTGTTTTTGTTTTTGTTTTTATGCTCTAATTAGATAATGATGCTGGATGGTTGATTTCTAGCATCTTATGCCTTATAGTAGTTTACGAAGAGGGGAAAACATAAGTGTATTGCTTACTGTAATAAATGAAGTTGATTCTTGTTATTCATACTTTCATTTGTCTTACAAAAACTGCTGTCAATTTTTTTATTTCCAAATTTCCATTTTTTGTTCATAATTTCAGATACTAGAATCAAGCTCAGAAACTTCTAAAGATTTTCATTGTATACAGACATGTTTCACGGTTGGCCTCTGAAATTTAAATTAATGAAGTTTATGAATTTTGTATGTGTTGTTTGGTAATAAAAATCTTTAAATTTTTACATGTTTTCATTGAAATAGATGTGACAGTTATCATATATTAAATGTCATAAATTTGATATTTCTATGTTATAAACGTGTTATTTTGTCGAACTGTTACATCGGACTTCTCATGAAATGGTTTTTTTGTCTAAAACATTTGATTATGTAATTTGTAGTGTTGGTTTGTTGTTAACAATTTTGGTTTGTGGTTAACAATTTGGTTTGCACAGATTATTTTTCAAAATATATGGTTTGTCATTAACAGTGGTTTGCGTATATCGAAATTTGATTTTCCTTTAACAATTCCCTAAATTAAAGTATTTGAATTTTAGAACATGCTATACAGCTGTATGGCCGACAAATGGTTGGATCCTGATTTCCGATTTCTTTTTGGTATTATGCGAAAGTTGCTATACAGTTGTCTGGTAAATATGAGTTATCAAAACACAAAATTGTTCTTAATTAAAGCATCATAATAACCAATACCCAAAACACCAACACGCTTAATTCATACTTTGCACTGAATACACTCCAAAAAATCAAAATTGGTAACCAAAGGCTCTTCAAAAGTATCATCAAAGTGCCTGCATCAAAATGAGTATATGAAAATTAGCATTAATGAATATTAAGGCACAAATGCTAATTAATTATCATCAATGATCTTTATGAGTGGTATCCATATCTATTATCCCCTTCAAGCAAGTTTAGTGAACAATGAAAAGAAACAACAAAGCTCTTTGGTGAACATTGATCATTCCTACCTTCAAGCTAGTAGTGAACTTAACATTTCATCTTCTAAGTTCATTGGAAAAAGTGGGACACAACACATGTTAGAAACAATATACTTACACAATTTCATTTAACCAACACAAATTTAATCTACAAAACTCACCACCATTCAACCAAACAAAATATCTGAAAAATTTAGATATATGATAAATTTCAAATTTCTCAATATTTTTCAAGACAGGGAGTCGAAACTCCCTCACGAAGTCAAATCTGAATTCAAAAATTTGCGTTAAAATTGGATTTCAAAGCAAGTTTTTGGAATAGAAATGTTGAAATGTGAGTTTCTAAACATCCCAAAAAACCCAAAATTCAAAAATCTAAGTTGAAATCGAATCTCACGACAAGATGAAATAGGGAATCAATTATGAGTTGAAAAGGTATCAGGAATTCATACCGGGATTTCACTGACGAGATGAAATAGGGAGTGAAAACCCTATCTCGTTTTTTGATGCTCTAAAATTTATTGATCATTTAAATGATATGTGTAAGAACATATTAATCATTAATTAATTATTTGATTCGGCCAAATCAAATAATATAAAGACAATTAGTATCTTCCGAAATTAATTCGATCAATCAAAATATTAGTAAATTTACGATGTTGGTTTATAATGGGTTGGACCAATATTTAGTAAATAAATTAGGATGGGTTTGGGTCCCACTTGTAACACCATTAAGACATTTATTTGAATGAATTATGAGAACTTAATTGGAATTTGCCAAAATTAAGTATGAATTTAATATAATGCATTTCAACTTCTGTAACAGTAAACAATAATGATGAATTTAATTTCTTATTCTATCTCCCATAACTAAGATAACTCTCTTACTCTTCTGGCTCATCTTGATTCTATAATGAATTAAATTCATCATTAAAAATTTTATGACAAAGTTCTTTTCCTCTTCCGGTTCTTCATGTTTCTATCATAAATTAAATTCATAATCTCTTATATAAGTTTAAGAGTTGACAACATAAAGGGGTTCTCCATATACATAAGGCTTTCCCATTCAAGCATTGTCATCATGTGGTGCCTACAAGTGAAGATCTATACCTAACTTTCATCTTGGTTTTTTTTTTCATGGATCAAAAGATGCAAGGAAATGGTATGATCATTTGTGTTAGTATTTGTTTTACTCTTTAATTTTTATGTATATATCATAATTTTTGTTTCCGCATTATTTTTTTTTATGTTTGAGCCTATAATCCAAATTAAGGTTTATATATATAGTGAATGGAAGAAAATCTTACATTTGGTATCAGAGCAATGTTAAGCTCTCTGAAAGTATTCTCAAGTATCCATTAAGGTTACATATAGTGGTTTGTTTGTCACTAAAGTGATCAAGCCACAATAAGTACCAACATGTGATTATTTGATGATCGTGATTATCTTTGTTTTATGAGATGTGATTTATGTTTAACAAAAAGATAGTCATGGATCATTAAGTTTATGCCCTTGTGAATTAGCCTAAAGGCAAATTGTTGTCATAATCTAATAATCAATAAATGAAAGTTAAGAATTATTCTAACTTTTCATGCTCATTATTCCAAAGATTTTTGGCATGATAATTTTAGAATAAATTTTTAACTTTGTAATGAAATTGCATCTATTTAATATATGATGTTCTTTGCCCAAAGGTAGTACATCATATATTTTTTGAAAGTTTTCTGAGTCTTGATATATATTTGTCTATTCATTTAAGTTTAAATTTTTATGCAGCTACTTCTTTTAACTCACATGTCAGCTCTGTTACCCTGTTTAATGGTGTAAACTTTTCTGAATGACGTGATCAGGTCAATTTTCAATTAGGAATAATGGTTCTTGATATCTCCCTGCTTGAAGAAAAACTCACTGTTATTATTGATATAAGTACTGATGAAGAAAAGTTACATTACAAAATATGGGAACGAAGCAATAGGCTGGCCTTGATGTTTTTGAGGATGACAGTCGCCAACAACATAAGGACCACCCTTCCACAAACTGAAAATGCTAAAGACTTCATGAAATCTGTGGGAGAGTGGTTTAGGGATACAGATAAGTCATTGGCTGGTACTCTTATGGCAGATCTCACGACCATTAAGTTTGATGGGTCGATAACTATGCAAGAGCATATAATAGAGATGGCCAATCTGACAGCCAAATTGAGGGATTTATGCATGACTGTAGAAGAGTCTTTCCTTGTTCAGTTTATACTTAACTCACTCCCATCTGAGTTTGGGCCTTTTCAAATCAATTACAATACCACAAATGAAAAGTGGAATCTAAATGAATTGGGCAGTAGATTAGTCCAATATGAGATAAGGTTAAAGAAACAAGGAGGACATTTCATTAACTATGCTAGCCATAAAGGTGGGAGCCAGCTTAAGGTCAAAGGAAAGTCCAAATTTAAGAAATCGAAAGAGCCTACTCAAGCTTCACAAGCTGACAAGAAGGAACTGAAAGACAAGTGTCACTTTTGTAAGAAAGTTGGTCACTATCAAAAGGATTGCCTGAAATGCAAGACATGGTTTGAGAAAAAATGTAATCACGTTAGTACCTTTGTATGTTATGAATCAAATCTTATTGAAGTTCCTTCCAATACATGGTGGATTGACACTGGTGTTACTACTCATGTTTCTAATGTCATGCAGGGATTTCTTTCAATCCAAACCACAAGTCTAAATAAAGATTATCTGATTATGGGGAACAAGATGAAGGCTCCTGTTGAGGGCATAGGGACTTATAGATTAATACTTGATACTGAGTTTCACATAGATTTGTATCAAACTCTTTATGTACCTTCTATTTCTAGAAACTTAATTTCTGTTTCTAAATTGGACTTGTATGGTTTTATGTTCTCTTTTAGATCTAAGAGTTTTAGTTTATTTAAGAAATCTTACATGATTGACTCAAGTGTTCTTATTGATGGTTTGTATAAATTAAAACTAGATGATATTTTTTGTGACTCTTTGTTGAATGTTAATGTTAGTTGTAAACGTGGCTTGTCAAATGAAAATTCTTCACTTTTATGGACTAAACGTCTAGGACATATATCAAAAGATAGATTAGGAAGATTGGTTAAGAATGATATTTTGCAAATCTTAGATTTTACTAACTATGATATATGTATAGACTGCATTAAGGGTAAACAAACTAAATATGTGAGTAAGAAAGAGGCAACTAGAAGTTCCCAATTATTAGAAATAATACACACTGATATATGTGGGTCGTTTGATAATCCTACTATTAATGGTGAAAAATACTTCATCACTTTTATAGATGATTTTTCACGTTATGGAATTATCTATCCATTGCATGAAAAATCTCAATCCATAGATGTCTTAAAGACATTCGTTTTGGAGGTTGAAAGGCAATTAGATAGAAAAGTGAAAATCATCAAATCTAATAGAGGTGGTGAGTGTTAGGGTAGGTACAATGAATCAGGTCAGTGTAAAGGTCCTTTTGCTCAATATCTTGAAAGCAGGGGCATAAGTGCTCAATACACTGTGCCAGGCACTCCTCAATAGAATGGAGTAGCTGAAAGGCGTAATAGGACTCTTTTAGAAATGGTAATGTGTATGGTGTGTAACTCTTGTTTGCCATTTTTTGTGGATGTATGCTTTAAGAACTACAACATATTTACTTAATAGAGTTCCTAGCAAGACAGTTCAAAAGACTCCTTTTGAACTATGGACAGGGAGAGCCTAGCCTTAGACATCTTCATATTTGGGGATGTCAAGCAGAGGCTAGACTCTATAATCCACATGAAAAGAAATTGGACCCTAGGACAATCAGTGCTTACTTCATTGGCTATCCAGAAAAATCTAAAGGGTGCATTTTTTATTGTCCAAATAGTAGTCCTAGAATAATAGAAAATGGAAATGCTAGATTCACCGAAAATACATTTAAAGAAGTAAGGGAAGTAAGGGTAGATGTACCCATCAATGTCCCAAATAACTTCAATAATATGGAAATTGTTGCTCCAATAGTTGATGAAAATCAAATTATTGAACAACAATTAGAAGAAGTAATACCAATGAATGTTGTTGATCCACCACTACCTGCAATTGTTGAACCACCACAAATAGCTTTAAGAAGATCTCATGGAGCAAGGAGACTCGTTATCCCTAATGATTATGTGGGTTACCTTCAAGATTTAGAGATGGATACAAGTATATATGGAGATCCAGTTTCTTTTAAAGAATTCATTGAATGTTTTCAATCCAGTGAATGGTTAACAGCCATGAAAGAGGAGATGAAATCTATGGAAATTAATGATGTATGAGATCTAACTGATTTTCCAGAAGGTTGTAAGGCAGTTGGGTGTAAATGGGTCTTTAAGACCAAGCTCGACTCCAAAGGCAAAACAAAAAGATATAAAGCTAGACTAGTTGTCAAGGGTTTCACTCAAAAAGACGGCATATATTACAAGGAGACTTTTTCTCCTGTATCTAAGAAAGATCCATAAAGGATTATTATGTCATTTGTGGCTCATTATGATTTAGAGCTATATCAAATGGACGTAAAAACCGCATTTTTGAATGGAGACCTTGAAGAGGAGGTGTTTATGGAACAACCTCAGGGTTTCCAAGTAAAGGATAACGAGCATAAGGTGTGTAGGCTAAAAAAATCATTATATGGACTAAAACAAGCTTCCCGACAATGGTATATTAAATTTGATGGCATCATTTTGTCTTTTGGTTTTAAGGAAAATACAGTGGTCCGATGTATATACCATAAGATCAATGAGAGTAAATATATATTTTTAGTCCTATACGTGGATGACATTCTTTTAGCTACCAATGACTTGGGGATGTTGTATGAGACAAAAGAGTATCTTTCTAAGAACTTTGAAATGAAAGATTTAGGTGAAACATCCTATGTGATTGGAATAAAGATATCCCGTAATAGATCACAATGAATATTAGGTCTCTCCCAAAAAGCTTGTATGAATAAAGTTCTGGAAAGATTTCATATGGATAGATGTTCGTCGTGAGTTGTTCTCATACATAAAGGTGACAAATTTAGTCTTGCACAATGTCCTGAAAATGACATTGAAAGAAAAGAAATGGAGTCAATTTCATATGCTTCAGTTGTTTGAAGCCTTATGCATCTTCAAACATGTACAAGGCAATATATTAGTTTTATTGTTGGTATGTTATGTAGATATCAAAGTAATCCAGGAATGGATCATTGGAGAGCTGCAAAGAAGGTCCTTAAGTACTTGCAAGGTACTAAGGAGTTGACACTAACTTACAGAAGATTAGATCAGTCAAAAGTTATTGGATATTCTGACTCGGATTTTGCGGGGTGCGTTGATAGCAGGAAGTCCACTTTTGGCTTCATATTTATGTTTGCAGATGGAGCTATCTCTTGGAAAAGTGGAAAAGAGTCCATAACCACTTCCACTATGAAAGTCGAGTTTGTGGCATGCTTTGAAGCCACAATTCAAGCTCTTTGGTTGCGAAATTTTATTTCAGGGCTTGCGGTAGTCGACACCATTAGTAGGCCGCTGAAACTATATTGTAATAATGCCGCAACAGTTTTTTTCTCAAAGAATGATAAGTACTCCAAAGAAGCGAGACACCTGGAATTAAAATTCTTAAGTTTAAAAGAAGAAGTGCAAAAGCAAACAATGTCTATTCAACACATTAGCACAGACCTTATGATTGCAGATCCTCTTACGAAAGTTCTTCAACCAAAGTCGTTTAATGATCACGTGCTAAGAATGAGTCTTAGTCATAATGATGCGTAATTTTTGGTGTGTAATGGACATTTTTAGTTGCTCATTTGCTTCTTATAGTTTTGAGTTTTTTTAAGTCAACCTGCTTATTAATATTCACTTTGTGCATGTTAAGTTGTTAATGAATAATAAGCAAGTTTTAAGTGCAAAGCATAATGTGGGCCTTGATAGTCTTATGACTATTAATGAAATTTTGTAATAGCTTTGAGTATAATGGTATATGGAAGGGAATACTTTAACTTGTACAAAGTGTGACTTCCATAACTCTTACTTATTTTTATTATTAATAAGAGTGATCAAATCAAGTGGGAGAATGTAAGAACATATTAAACATTAATTAATTATTTGATTCGTCCAAATCAAATAATATAAAGACGATTAATATCTTCTGAAATTAATTCGATCAATAAAAATATTAGATAATTTACGGTGTTGGTTTATAATGGGTTGGACCAATATTTAGTAAACTAATTAGGATGAGTTTGGGTCCCACTTGTAACACCATTAAAGCATTTATTTGAATGAATTATGAGAACTTAATTGGAAGTTGCCAAAATTAAGTATGAATTTAATATAATGCATTTCAACTTTAGTAACAGTAAATAATAATGATGAATTTAATTCCTTATTCTATCTTCCATAACTAAGATGACTCTCTTACTCTTCTGGCTCATCGTGATTCTATAATGAATTTAATTTATCATTAATTTTTTTATGAAAGGGTTCTTTTCCTCTTTTGGCTCTTCATGTTTCTATAATAAATTAAATTCATAATCTTTTATATAAGTTTAAGAGTTGGCAGCATAAAGGGGTTCTCCATATACATAGGGCTTTCTCATTCAAGCTTTGTCATCAAGCGCTGCCTACAAGTGAAGATCTATACCTAACTTTCATCTTGATTTTTTTTCATAGATCAAAAGGTGCAAGGACATGGTATGATCATTTGTGTTAGTATTTGTTTTACTCTTTGATTTTTATGTATATACCATAATTTTTGTTCCCGCATTATTATTTTTTATATATTTGAGTCTATAATCCAAATTAAGGTTTATATATATAGTGAATGGAAGAAAATTTTACATTATGCACAAAATTATCTAACAATTTGGGAGCATTTACAAAAATTATAATTCCATTATTGATTTTATCGTTCGAGATTATATATTTTCAAAGAGAATTAATTCTATGCATTAAAAAAAACAATTAACTATAGGAAAGATGAATTTTTCATGCCACTACCTAACACATCACAAATTCTCCCACATATCATTTACATTTCTGACCTATCTTTAATCTTTATAGGATTTTATTCATTCTATGTTACAATAACAAATTATTTTAGTGATCCTCTTATGAAACTCCACTAATAATAATGCCTATTGACAAAAAAAATCCTCCCTTCTTTATATGAACCGGCTCCATCTTCTGTTTCGGTGCAGCTTGGACAAATCCAAAAACAGGAGTCGCGATGCCCCGTTCCCGCTCTCAGACGACCTCGTCGGGCTCACAACTGCCGGTCGACGCTCTCAAGGTCTCCGACGATCTCTCCTCTCTAATTCCCCGTCTTCTTCGACGAGTCCTTTGTTGGATCCGTCGCCCCAGATACAGGAGCTCGACGGCCTCCTACAATTCTTCTTCCGGATTTCCTTGTCGCCTCTGCCAGACACTACGCGGGCCCTCGGAGACTCCTCCTTTGTCATCCCTGGCAAAATCGGCGATCCTTCATTGGAACTACCACCTCCAACCCTAAGCCGGCTTCCACCATTGTCCTTCCTCCGTCCAGATATTGTTAAATTCGCGGCCACGTGTCCCGCAATAGGTCAGCACTGGTATGATTCCAACACATGGAACCATCGCAACCGTCTGTTTAACACAAAGTAGGGGTGCAAATTTAGCCCGGGCCTGGTTGCCCGGCCCGGGTCTGGGCCAATTGAGGTCTGGGCCCAGTTAAGCCCGGACCAGACCCAGGCCAGGCCCAGGGGGCCTTATAAGACCCCCATATTTGTCACAAGCCCGGCCTGCAGCCTGGCCCGGGCCAGGCACCGGGCGACCTGTAGTCTAGGTTGGGCAAGGCCCGGCCTCAGGCCTATATTCGGCCTGGCCCAAAACAAATGTGCAGCAACACTCAGCAGCAACACATTTTACGGAAATCTCTGGACTTATAATAATTTAATAATAGTTAAGATGTAATATATTATAATTATAATATAATAATATCTATCTTTCATCGAAAATTTAATCATTGCCTAACCTAGCATTCTAGCACGTTTCAGAGAAAAGTCAGAGGTATTTATTAATTATAATATATTTATTAAATTAGCTTTGCCTAACTTAGCCACGTTAGTCATCACTTTTTATAAAACAATATATTTTTTAATAAGACCAACAACTATCTGGCATATTGGCACGATAGATTGGTAGTAGATATCTGTTTGACCTTACCTTTAAGTTTTATTAAACATAAATAAATTTATAAAAAATCAAATAGTAATAAGATCGTTTAATATGTTTTTTTTTATGATCGTTACATTCTTTTCTCACTCTATATTTTATATAAGAGTAAGAAGCTAAAATCAATTTTTTTAGTTTTATCCTCTCTCTCTTCTCTTCCCTAACATGATTGCTTGTATTGCATCTATGGCCTCTCACAATAAGGCGGTTGTTCCTCAAGGAACAAATCTAGAGATCGAAATCATGGAGCACAAGCATCGTGCACGGGTATGAGAGCACTTCGACAAGATTTGCGTCAATGAAGAGTTGAAAGCCAAATGTCGGCATTGTGAGAAATTACTCACAACAAAAGGCAACACAACACTGATGCGTCATTTGAAAACTTGTCTGGACAAAAAATACCTTAGTCAAGTCAGGCGCAATTATCTTCAGCAGGGCAAATTTGGACTTGCGATCAAACTAGACAACGAGAGTCGCAAATGAGAAATTTAATCATACGCGGATTACCCTTCAACCATTACGACAACGAGGACGAAACATCATACATACGCAGCGAGCTTCAACCAAAAATATCATCAAGTAGAACAACTCTCTGACCAGATATATACGAGGCTTATATTAAAATGAAAAAAGATTTAATAAAATACTTTAAGGATCCGTTCAGTGGGACGGAAATGGCTTTCTGGAATTGGCTTTGGGCCACGGTAAAGTCAAATCCTGTGTTCGGCGGGACAGAATTGGAGCGGAATTGGTTTTGGGCTAAAAGCCGACGGTTTTAACCCGAAGCTAAAAACCCGAGCCCCCAATTCTTATTTCCAGAGATAAGCTTTCACAATTTTTCTCTCCCCCGATTGCAGCCGACGAAAGACCTTCCGCCCCGACACCAGCGACACTCCTCCCCGATCGTCCTCCTCCTCTTTTTTCGTCGCAGGTATACCTCCTCCTCCTCCTCTTCCTCCTCTTCTCTTCTTCTTCACCGTCTTCGTCTGAGTCCTCTTGTTCTCCCGCATTTTCCTCTTCTTCCTCCTTTCTTCTTCTTCACCTTCTTTTTCGTTCTAGAAAATTTCGTTTTACCTTTTCCTATCCTTCATCCTCCTTTCTTCTTCATCATACGTTCTTCTTCTTTACCTTCTTCATTCCAGGAATTTTAGATCTGTTATTTCAGATTTCCCGAAATTTCAGATATTTCAGATTTAAAATTTCGGATTGTTTCAGATTTGAAATTTCATTTCACAAGTTTCAGATCTGAAATTTCTACGGAACATGGACCTGAGAATGATTACAGCTCTGTTAAAGTTGATGAATGATATTAAAATTGGTATTAGAGTCGCTATGATATTAAAATTGTCATACATTTTAGCAGACATCATGGATCAGAGCTCAGGAAAGGGGGCGGTAGGATTGAGCTGTCCTATATGCACTGGACATCAGAAATGGACATTACCCTCTCTAATGCCTTGTTGAAAAAACATAGTTTGGGGCATAAAACTTCTAATGGCTGTAAGAGTGTTGCTTTTACAGCAGATATGACTACCCTTAAGGATATTTGTGGCCTCGAAACTAGCAAAGAGAAGTTAATGACTCGACTTAAAACTTGGAACAAGTACTACATAGAAGTCAATGCAATGTTGGACACTAGCGGATTTGGATGGGATTGGCAACAGAACATGGTGCAGGTAGATGGCGAAAAAGTATGAGCTAACTATGTGAAGGTATACTTTTTATTAAATTAATTTTTCTACATTGATTTCATTAAAATGATAAATTAATTATAATATTACAGGCACATCCATATGTCAAACATTATAAGGGCAAGGTTATCGTCAACTGACCTGATTTGGTTGTGCTCTGCGGAACTGACAGAGCAACTAGTAGTCACGCCGCGACCGCAACAGAGATGACAAAGGAGATAGATACTGAGTCTATGGTAGAGAAAACAACTAATACACAAGAACAGACTAGAACAGATGGAGAAGGAAGTAGCAGAAGGAGGAGAAAACAAGCAGTAGGAGTTGATGCCTTAGCTGTAGCCATAGAGAAATTGGCTGACTCCGTCGAAAAGGCAACGAGGTGCAAGTCTGTTAGCAATGTTGATGTCATATATGTCGCACTAGCTCAGATGACGGATTTACACTACGTGTTTTTCTCAAGGCGATGGATATACTGTGTCATGATAATGTCAAACGTGACATATTCATGAGGCTACCTGAAGACATGAAGGACACATGTCTGCGAATGCAGTTTAATCGCCAGATTTGTGTCTTTTTTAATCGATGATGGACATTTATCTATTTTTGTATTTTAAATTATAGACAATATTTGTGCGGTCGAACGTATTTATAATTTCGAACTTTAATTATCAGTAGTAGTTCACTTTGCTGGTTAATTTTAAAATGTATAAATTTTAAAAATTTCAATTTCAGAAATCAGTTTCTATTGTGCAGTCGAACAACTTTTACATATCAATTCCAATTCAATTCCGTTCGCTGAATTTTATCATGCAATCGAACAACATAATTGGTTTTCCGCACAAAATCAATTCCTGCAGATATTGGTTTTCTGACAAAAGCCAACTTCATAAAGTCAATACATGCGCACCGAACGGACCATAATAGTTTTGAAGGAAGAGTTAGCTTAACGAGCGATATTTGGTCGTCCGGACAACATGTAGGACCAGCATACATTTGCATAACTTGTCATTGGATTGATACAACTTCATGGGAGTTATCAAAGCGTATACTTTTTTTTGAAAGCATTGAATCGTCACATACTGGAAATGCAATCTATCGAGTTATAATGAAATGTGTTCAAGAATTTAAAATAAAAGATAAAATAATTAGTATTTCTTTTGATAATGCATCAAATAATACTGCGACGATCGAATTATTAAAAAGATATTTAAAACCTTTTCTAAATGGCATTTTTTCCATACACGATGTATTTGTCACGTATTTAATTTAGTCGTGCACGATAATTTGAATTTTATGAAACAATATGTTAATAAAATTAGAGTAATGAATAGATTTATTTATGGTTCTAATAAAATAAAATAAGATTTTAAAAAATTTGTTCATTCGCAAAGTCAAAATATTTAAAACTCAAATTTAATATGCTCATCCACTGGAACTCAACGTATAAAATGTTAAAAAGATTCGTGCGACAAAAAACATTGCTTATGAAATTTTATTCGAGTACTACAATCCATGACTTAGGTGACGAAGAGTGGGAAATTATTGAATCGTATTTAAATTTACTGGAATGCTTTTATTTAGCAACAATAGTTTTATCTGGTGTTTATTACTGTTGCAGGCTAGCTCGATACCCCAGTCGGACCGGATTCAATTGGACCGTCTTAGCTTGAGAAGCGGTCGAGCTCGCACACAGTCAGAGAGAAGAAAGATTGACTCAAGATGTGATGACGTGGAAAAACCACTCAATTGGGTAAAAAACACACGATTGGATCTTCGCCGGTCAAAATCCACTAGCTGTCCGTGAATACAATGCGTTTTGAGAATCTGGGCGACAGGCCGCCCCGTTACAACTTGGGGTGAGAGTGAAGCTCTACAACTCCCATCGGGCAACAGGCTGCGCTGCGGGAGCGATTTGGACACTGGAATGCGAGAGATGGCACTGGTGCTCTCAAGCTTGGAGCGCGGGTTCGTCGTGCGCCTGCTTGCAGGGATCGCCTTCCTCCTTCTGCTCGCTCCGGGACTTAGGCGTTTTCATGCTGGTGGTGCGCTGGTGGCTCGTGGTGGCTCGTGGTGGCTCGTGGTGGCTGGAGGATGATCCGAGGGAGGAGTCCGGCAGAGCTATCGCCTGAGGAAGAAGATGACCGAGAGCTAAAAAGATCCTCTCTGAGGAGACCTTGGGGCTCCTTTTATAGCCTCTTGGGGAGGATCATGGCGGGCCCCACCACTAATGTAGTGGGTTAGTGGGTGGTTACCCACCAGATCGGACGGTGAGGAGAGCCCACCATGATCGGACGGTGGGTAAGCCGCCGACGGCGGTGGGGCGGCCATGCGTCGGCGGCGACCGGTCAAGGGGCGGTCGGGACCGCGGCCAGGCCGGCGGCGGCCTAGCCGGCCGGCGCGACCTGGGCGGCCGCGGCTTGGCAGGCGGCAACCGGGTCGGCGGCCGTGGCCCGGCCAGCGGCGGGCTGGTCGGCGGGAGTGGCCTGGCCGGCGATGCCCTGGTCGCGGCCTGTCCGAGCTTGTCCGGCGGCCGCGGCGGCGACCTAGCCGGCGGTGGGCTGCGGCCTGGCCGGCAATCGCTGCCCGGCCGGCGGCGGCCTCGTCGACAGCGGCGGCCAGCCGGCGGAGGTTGCGGCTGGTCGACGATTACCCCCCCAATGGGGGTGGTTTTCCTAAGTGGGGAGAGGGAGTGGGCCCCACCCCCATGTTTCCCTCATCATGGGGAGTTCATGGGAGGTGGGGTTTGACTAGTCAACCTCATGATCTCTCCCACTTTGGGTGAAGATCGTGGGGGAATATTTCTCTATAAATGGTGGTGTAACTCATCAATTACCCTGACAGTTGTGTTGTTATTGAACATTTTGTAATTATTACACAAACTTTTCGTATGCACAAACAAAATTTCCGCTTGGCGTCCGTTAATTGAAGTAATGGAAACAGAAATTTTAAAATATTATCGTGAAATGTCTGCAATGTTTACAGGTGCAACTGCATTAAATCCAACAATTAATTTAGGAGGAGTTGATAATTTAATTGAATGCATTAACAGTTGTTTATATGTAGATTCAACTGACAATACAAATACATATTTATCTTTAACACATTTTAATAATATTTTTACGCAATGTTATAATTATTACGATGAATTATATGGCTCAAGACATCGCCAAGAAGTTACTCAAGCTCCGTCATCCGATAATTATAAAAAGATGCTTAATAATATTATATCACGAAATAAAGTTCAAGCGACAAGTCTTTAAATGAATTAGATTTATATGCATCAACAATATTTCGTGATTTTATGAGTACGAATGAAATAGACAATTTTAATATTTTAGAATGGTGGAAATCTAAAACTCAAAGTTATCCTATTATGTCAATTATGACTCGTGATATATTAACAATTCAAGTTAGTACTCTTGCTTCAGAATTTGTTTTTTCTTTGAGTGACAGGATATTGAACGAACAAAGTTCTCGTTTAACCAACGAATCGCTACAAATTTGCATTTGGTACAAGAACTTTCTCGATGCCATGAAACGAACACAGCATGTTTCACAAGTTGAGACGAGCGCCTCGGAGTTTGAAGAAGACATGAGTGCGTTAATTATCGCTGAAGAAAAGTAGATTTCATTTGAACACCCTTTCATTTGTAATTTTTTGAATTTCATGTAATATTTTATAATTTGTAAGATTTGAGACTATAATTTTCATGTCTTGTAATTTTAATTTTGCAATTTTATATAAATTTTGTAATTTCATTTTGAAATAATAGAGTCCAAATTTATTTTTCATTTGTGTTCAATTTTAATTTTTAAATTATATAGATTTGTTTTTTTATTTATGATTATGAGTTTAAATTTATAATTTTATTATTCTTTTTCATATCTATTAAGTAATAATATTATACTTTATAATTATAATAAAACAAATCAAAACATAAAATGATAGCAAAAAAAAAAATGAAACAGTCATATGGTTGATGCCCTTAACTTATTAAAAATTAAATTAATTTATTTAATAATATAAGGCTAAAAGGTCAAAACTTATAAGACAGTTTGCCTTATTTTAATGAAAACTTTTATTATTTTTAAAATATTAATTTAAAATATTTTTATACAAATATTTTTTATGAATTATGAAAATAGCTGAGCCCGTTCGAGCCCGGACAAGGCCCAACTTTCGGGCCTTAAAAGACCTCTATTTCAAGTGAAGGTTGTAACATCCCGACTTTTATTGGGCCACTGGAATCCTAATGAGCCCAATAAAAGTGACCTGAACCTCTACCCGTGACCCGGTAGGAGGCAACCATAGGCGGGATATAGAGCTAGGGAACTCCGATTTGAGTTCTGTCAGTTTCTGTGGCCTCATGTAGTAAATACGAGCTCGTCGGAACTCATTCCGTTGGACTCTAAGATCACATGGTGGATATGACCGTTCCTCGCAGAACGTCGCGAAAATGAGATTTTTGAATATTGACCTAGAGAACTCCAATTTGAGTTCTGTCAGTTCATATGGCTTCGTATAGTCGCTACAAACGCATCGAAACTCGTTACGTCGCAATTCGAAGTTTAACGATGATTATGAGTGTTTTGACCATTTTAGCGCGCCGCGACGCGCAAGTTTTGAGTACTTAACAAACGAACTCCAATTCGACCCGATCAGTGGCATTAGATTCGTATGGTCAATACAAGTCAACCGAATTGGTCCCGATCAGTTTCGATGACGGGTTGTCAAACTGTGGTCAAATCAAGCATAATTGTGCACCGAAAAATGTGCGCGCACAAATTATGACACAACACACCAACTTTGGCCTGACCCCCAATGACTTGGACCTATTTTGACTTTGGCCAGTATGAGGGACCCACTCTAAGGTTGACTTTGATCAAACACCCCTAAAAATTCATTTTTTGGGGAATCTTTTCAAAGGACGAGCACACCTCCTCTTCATTGATAGTTAAGTGCCCCCCTCACTCTTTGGGACACAAAACCAGCCATGTCTTGATGAGAGTTAGGCCTTGGGCCAAAGGAAAAAGGGCCCATCCCACTCCTCTCTCTTTCTCTTTCTCCCCCCCCCCCCCCCCCCCCCCCCTCCTTACCCAACAAGTCAAGCTCCAACCAATAAGGGGATGACACTCTAATTGTATTTCACCAATAGATGGATGACACTTGCCCTATTTTGCTAGGATGAGCCAAAACTCTCTCTCCTTATCTCTCTTTCTATTGGCTAAGAGCAAGCCCCCACATGACCTAAATGTCCTTTAACCCCTACCCACTCCTAGGGTGTACAACCAGCATATAAGATGCAGCCAACTCCCTCCCTTAAACCCACCTGGAGTTGAAGTAACCATGGCTCAAACCATCTAGGGTTGCCATGGCCAAGAAGGAGAAGAGGTGGGAAGGGGCTCTCCCCTCCCTCTATTTAAAGGCCATAACTCAACCAGAGGGTGGCACCCCTCTTCCAAGATCAAAATGAGTCACCACACCCCTGCCAGAGCCCTACCTCTCAGAAAACAACTCCTACCCGAGCTCACCGCCACCTTACCACCTCTAATGGCAGATCTTGGTGGAGGCCGCCGGAGACCCCAATAAAGGTGAAAACCTTCTCCTCTCCTTCCTCCCTATCTTTCTGATGTGTCGCATGTAAGCTCCGGCCGCTGGAGCGCCGCCGCGACACCACCTTGCTTTGAATTTACATGCTCGGTAATGGATTTTTCCGGCGATGGCCGGTGGCGGGAGGACGCCGGACCACTGCCTAAGGGAGCGCCCGGCCTCAGTAAGTTGTCCGGGGTCGGAGTCACGGCCGGCCGGCGGCCAGCCGGCGGCGGCAAAGTCCCGTGAAGGCCGGATTTTGGTACAGGCCGTGGGGGAGAAGTTTTATAAAAAAATTATAATTTTTATATAATTATGATTATTATAATATTATAATTGAAATGGGCGTTCTATTTTTTTGGAGGGCATAATTTGTAACTAGTGAAAATGTTTTGAACA
This sequence comes from Platanthera guangdongensis, assembly GCA_039583875.1. Classification (NCBI taxonomy): domain Eukaryota; kingdom Viridiplantae; phylum Streptophyta; class Magnoliopsida; order Asparagales; family Orchidaceae; genus Platanthera; species Platanthera guangdongensis. Next base: position 160,017,772 of record CM077159.1, read on the forward strand.
TGAAAATTGCTCCCCTTGATGAGGGCAACCTTCACAAAAATTATACAAATTTTTGGAATTAATTCGATATTTTTAAAAGCCAGAATAAGGATTATTTAGCCAATTTAGAGGCCCAAATTTGCTCGATAATTTTTGGAAAACTTACTAGCCTCTCTTCAGTCCCTCTTAAAAATTGTATTAAAATTTGGGAACATTTGGATAAAAAATGAGGATTTTTCAATTTCTTAGAACTTAGGCCCGCGCTCGGAAATTTGCGCGCTCAAATTCTTCGAAAATGAAAATCAAAGCGCGCGACCATTTTATATAGTGAATATTAAGTTCAATTGAGTAATTTGCGAAAGTTATCGGGGCAACATTTCCAGCACTGAGTATTTCAGGATTTTTGCAAAACTACTGAGCGCCTCATTTTCAAATAACTCTCGAGCATTTTAGGTGGACTCAGAAGATAAAAGTACGAGCTTCGAGTAAAATAATCCTCAATCTCATTTCGGGTAAAAAAATTCCCTACTATTTTGAAAAGAAATTCGAGGTTGAAATTTGAGAAAGAATGTGCACTCTAACGAGATTCTTGGATTCGATATAACGCAAGCAATCAACTTGATATTTATTTTCCGATAAATAAAAATGAGGTAACTCATAATAAGCTTCCCCTGATCTGATTAAGGCGTGATTAAAAAGAGCGCAACTGAATTGTTATTTGATCTTAATAATGGATGAAACCCAAAGAAACCTCTTGAGAACGGAGATGAAACTGAACATGCCTCCTGAGAATTGAGAAGGAAGTAAATACACCTCCTTAAAACGGAGATGGAACTAAAGCCTCCTAAATGGAGTTATTGGACTACTAATCATTTTCTTTATGATTATTCCAGTCTTGCACTAGTCCAGTTCCTTTATTTATTTCAGTTCAGTACTTTTAATTCAGTACTACTTCAGTCACATACTAGTCAAGTTCTTTTCAGTTCAGTACTTTCAATTTAGTTCTACTTTAGTCTCGTACTGGTCAAGTTCAATTCAGTATTACTCAAATCTCGTTCTGATCAAGTTCATTTCAGTTTAGTACTTTTAATTCAGTACTACTTCAGTCATGTATTGGTCAAGTTCATTTCAGTTCAGTATTTTTAATTAAGTACTACTTCAGTCTTGTACTGGTCAAGTTCATTTCAGTTCAGTACTTTCAATTCAGTAATACTCCAGTCTCGTACTAGTCAAGTTCATTTCAGTTCAGTACTTTCAATTTAGTACTACTCTAGTCTTATACTTGTCAAGTTCATTTGAGTTTAGTACTTTCAATTCAGTACTACTGCAGTCTTGTACTGGTCAAGTTCATTTCAGTTCAGTACATTCAATTCAGTACTACTTCAATCACATACTGGTCACATCTCATTATGCAGCGTTTATTATCAGTAGTTTTAATTGATGCATTTTCGTTACTTCAATTTGCAATTATAAGCATGGTCCTGCTTTGACAAACAATTGTTTGTTAAGATTGAGCTTTAGTTGGGGATAATCGGAGTTGAGGTGTTCCTTTGGGTTTAGCCTCAAATAAAGCGCTCCCACATTCCTTGTCGAAAGTCGAGCTGGACGTCGTTGCTTGAAGTTTAATGTATAGTAGGGCAGGTCGTCGCCGACCTGGTGTGTATTAACATGATTGTTTGATTGATTGCTTGTAAATTGCTCGCGGTGGAATTGTGGCAGGTCAGTCCCTTACGCAGACTGTTCGTACCGGTGCGGGAAGGTCGACAGGGAGATGGGTACCACAGGTGACTGGCCGTTATGTTTTTCCCCGTTGGGTTTTCCTCCATTGGTCGGCCAAAATATCATATCGTCGGATGTCGCTCGCATCCAATAGTACACGGGGTTTTATGTTGGGGCCTGGGGCTGTGCAGTACGACCACCCCCAGAAGTGGCAGGACTGACCACTGTCACCGACTGACACATCGGTGAGGCCCGTGGGGCTCACTACCCTGCTTGAAAAGAATCGGTCTATACTATGTCGACATAGGGTGTGTATGCGTCTATGAATGTCTGCGGTGTGTACGCGGCTGTGAACGCCCGTGGTGTGTGCGTGACTGTGAATGCTTGCGGTGTGTACACGACTGTGAATGCCTGCGATGTGTATGAGTTGTGAATACCTGCTATGCTGCTGTGCTAGTGGAGCCTAAAATTTTAACTGACATATATTGTTGTTGTCAGTCCAGTTATACCATGCTGCACCTCTTGTTGGTTGCTCCCAACTTATTTATGAAATATTGTACTAACCCTCTCATGCTTCGACTATCTACTTTTGTTGGGTGCGTATGCTCATCCCCGTGATATGGATCTGGGGAGGAGATTTGTTTTCACTTAACTCTGTGACTAACAGTTATTTTAATAGTCATTCACAGGAGATGGAACACCGTAGTGACCAGCTGCTGCAGGACGATACGCCAGCTGATAGGATTACCCGAGCAAAGACACCCCCGCCGTCTCCAAATTTTCGAGACGCGCGAACTATCGAGCAGAGTTGAGAGAGAGAGAGGAGTTGCTGGTTGTAGTACTATTATAGCATACGGGCTTCATGTATAAACAATGTCTACGACTTTTTGCGTTTGCTGTTAAATATATATATTGTTATATATATTTGTTATGACTTCATGTTAATGCTTCTGTTAAACTCTGTGATGAGATGTTAATGTTGTGATTCAAGACGAGCAAGGCGGCCAATTAGTGCTTAGTGGAGTAGGTTGTTACCCCTTAAGGAGCACTGGGTGGATGCCTTGGGCAGTAAGATCTCCTCTGGCCCGACCCGGGGCAAAGGTTGGAGGGGGGGGTCTTATAAAGGTCTGGCCCTGGTCTAAGCCCGGTTTGCTCGGGGCCCGGCCTGAGCCCGACAAGAAAAAAGCCCGGGCCCAGGGGGTCTGGGGTCGGCCTTGCACGCCTAAAATAAAGGCAGGCATCGTCCAATATGTGGCGGCATCGTCGTGGTTTTGTGTTTTCGAACACAGCTACCAGCCGTTGATCTCTTGCATACAGTTAATACTTGTAATTTGACCAACACCCAAATCGTTATTTATAAATAGATTATATTGATGTATTAGAGTTTTTTACGCATGTATTAATAAAGCTTTGTTTCTCTCGGTTTCTCAATTCCTCTCTATCTCTCTCTCTTTTGACTGAGCTTTTTTCCGTTACCTACTTCTTCGGCATTCTTCGGCCACTCTCTCCTCCCAATCGAGCCCTTACATTTGGTGCTCTCGTTATCTTTGACCTCTCCTCGTGCTGCGCTAATGGCAGATAATACACGCTCCAAGGATCTCAACAATCAATTTCTTATGTTCCAGAAGATTTTCTAGGCAGATCAGGAGGCTCGTAAAACCTGAATTGATGAGCTTCATGAAGATTTTCAGTCAAAAGAATCGTTCTTGGTACAACAAATTGTCTAAACCAGAACAGATGCTACTAAAAAGATCGATACCCTCTACACGGATATGATGGCCCAGTTCAAGCAGATGCAGCAGTCTATTGATCTTCTGCATACACGATCATCACAGGCAGATTACGGGCAATCTTCTAATTCTCAAGGCGTTCTGGGACATTCGCCCAATGATATTTCTCATCAGGTCGTTTCTTTACAATCTGAATTTAAATTTCATTGCCCTAGATTTAGCGACGGTGATCCTACTGATTGGCTTTATAATCAACATTTATATTTTCAATTTCATAATATTAATTTCTGTGATTACCTTGTAATCATGACATGTCACCTTGATTGCCCAGCTTCCTGCTGGTATCAATTTACCTTGTGTGACGTCCCTAATATTATGTTTCCCTATTTTGTTGAAGCCCTCACTAAAAGATTTGGACCCTTTGTCTATGAAGATCCAGTCGGCTCACTCACCAAACTACAACAAACAACTACGGTCTTCGAATATAAAAACCAGTTTGAGGAATTGTTAACTGGGGTACCTGGACTTGCACCCGGTTTTATTGCTAGTGTTTTTGTTTCAAGACTAAAACAACATATACATAGTACCGTCAAAATGCAACGACCAATTGATTTATACAATGCCTACGCTTTGACTAGAATGGTAGAGGACCAAGAATTAAAAAATAACACTATCCATCCTATTATACCTCGTCTAGAGACTCACCAAACCCAGACCCCCTCCTTCGCAATTTCCCTGTTTACAATGACAACCCATTCCTCCTACAACTAATCCTGAGCCAACATTTCCACCTAAGTATCCTATTTGACGACTTTCCGTTGCGGAACGACAACGACGTTGTGACCAAGGCTTGCGTTACAATTGTAACGACAAGTATACCTTTGGCCATCGTTGTAAAGGCTCTGGTACTCTTTTATAGTTTCAAGGCACTGATGAACTAGATGACATTACCGATCCCACCGACTACCCAATTCAGGAAGCAGTGGACCAAAATGGGTCGGTCTGCTTTTATGCATTTACGGGAGAACCTGTCGGCAATTGCCTCAGGGTAACTTCGTATTTACAACGTCACCCACTACAAACTTTAATAGACAGCGGCAACTCACACGATTTCATTTCTGAATGTATCACAACATTTTTTATATTTACCAATATTGACAATTCAACCATTTAAAGTTATCATGGGAGACAGAATGTCGATATTATGCACAGGAAATTGTGTGAACATCACCCTGCTCATTCAAACCAACATTTATAAATTACAGCTGTACGTACTTGCACTCCATGGTGCGCATATCGTTTTGGGAGTACGGTGGCTTAGGAAGCATTGGTATCTAAACCAATATTAATATTACCAAACTTTGCAGAACCATTTACCATTGAAACTGATCCATCTGGGATTGGAATAGGCGCAGTGTTACTTCAAAACAACAATCTCATAGTCTATTTCAGTAAGAGATTGCCACCACTTATGCAAAGGAAGTTGACATACGTACGTGAAATGTACGCCGTCACTTTCGTCGTTACAAAGTGGGGCAATATCTACTGGGTCGTTCCTTTCAAATCTCAACCGATCATAAGAGCTTGCATAACCTTCTAACCCGAGACTTACATACACCAGAACAACAGTTATTTCTGACAAAACTTATTGGTTATGACTACACGATCAAGTATAAACTAGGCAAAAATAATGTGGTAGTTAATTCTCTATCATGGTCATGCTCAGAACACAACGACATTGCCACAAAAATATTACCAGCAACACAAAATGAACAAGCTCAATTATGCACGATATCAATTTCTACACCCACTTCCCATTTACTAGAGGGTCTGGAGCAGTCTTATGTCACTGATCATTTAACCCAGCAATTGCTAGGAGAATTGCAGGTCAACCCTTCTTCTCACCCAGAATGGACACGTAAAGGGAATAGGATTTTCTTTAAGCATATACTATTCATTCCACATAACTCACCCATCATTCACAAAATAATCACAAACTCACACAACACCCTCTATGGAGGGCATTCAGAAATAAGAGCAACTTTGCATAGGATTTGAAGTAATAGTCACTGGTCTAACATGAAAAAAGACATAACTGACTATGTTAACCAATGTGAATTATGTCAGAAGGCTAAACCCACTAATCACTTACCCTATTGGCTACTACAACCCTTACCCATTCCAACACTCCTTTGGTCGGACCTTACTATGGATTTCATAATCCAATTACCAAAATCCAACAATTACACAATCATCATGGTAATTGTAGATAGATTATCACGAGCTGCACATTTTGCTCCCATAATTCCATCAATAACTGCACTGAACGCTGCAACATCATTCTGGGAATCTGTCGGAAAACTTCACGGACTACCTACGTCAATAGTTAGTGACCGTTATTCTGTCTTTCTGAGCAATTTCTGGACATATTTGTTTTCCTTGCAAGGCACATATTTGCATTATAGTTCGACCTACCACCTGCAAACGGACGGGTTAACATAATGAACTAATAGGTGCCTACAACAGTATTTAAGACTTTTACCCATGCTCATCCAAAAAAATGGTCTACTTATTTAAGCTTTGCAGAATTTCATTTCAATACATACCGAAACACATCGACCAACATGAACCCATTCGAGGCCATGTTCGGTCGACCGCCCCTTGGGCTTCTTACTTACTGTGCAGGGTGCACCGAGAATGAAGTAGTGGAGCTTACTTTACAAACCAGAGATGCAATCATTCACCAGTTGAAGGAAAATGTACAACAATCTCAACATTGCATGAAGACTTTTGCCGATAAAAGAGAACAAGTTTTTTTTAAATAAACGATCGTGTGTTATTGAAATTACACTCATAGCGACAACTCACTCTTAACCGTATAAGCTGCAGGAAGCTAGCACTCCGCTATTACGGACCCTTCCAAATCAAGGAAGTCATGGGAGTAACCTCTTATAGACTAAATCTACTAGAGGATTATAAAATACATCAAGTATTTCACATTTCGCTGCTCAAGTCATACAGAGGACGCGAGACGACGCATGTGACACCCTTACCAAAACAAAGGCACAAGAACATGCTCATACATGTTCTTCTGGTCGTGGTTAGTTTACGTCGGATCATTCACAACAATCTGATGGTCCAACAAGGGCTAGTCCAGTGGAAAGATCTTCCACACGAAGACAGTTCATGGAAAGACTTGGACTCACTCCCTATACATCTACAACAAGCAGCATGGGAACACACTTCGCTACCTCTAGAAGCAGATCTCAAAGATCTACTACCAACGACTTGACATCAGCAAAAGAAACGTACTCAGCGACCTCACCATCAATCACAACAACTACCAAAGAAAAATTAGAAGGTTGTGCCATTCATTCCAGGACTGTAGAGTTTTGCTCCAGCGTGAGTTTCTCCTAGTCTCAGTATTTTGAACTCTTGCAGCTGATTCACCTACAATAAAAGCTACAACTATCAGATCCTTGCTTCCTCCATAACTCGTGCACCGTTTCTCCTCCATGGCTCTAACTTCGGGAAGAAATGACAATGATGAGGACATCGTTAACTTTGAAAGGGAAAGGCTATGTTATAATCCGCGCCCACGTGTCCCGCAATAGGCCAACACTGGTATGATTCCAACACGTGGAACCATCACAACCGTCAGTTTAAAACAAAGGCAACCATTGTCCAACATGTGGCAGCATCGTAGGAGTTTTGTGTTTTCCAACAACAGCTGTCAGTCGTTGATCTCTTGCATACAGTTAATACTTGAAATTTGACCAACAGTCAAATAGTTGTTTGTAAGTAGATTATATTGCTATATTAGAGTTTTTTTTATAAATAGATTATATTGCTGTATTAGAGTTTTTAAGCATGAATTAATAAAGATTTGTTTCTCTCAGTTTCTCAATTCCTCTCTCTATCTCTCTCTCTTTTGATTGATCTTTTCCCCGTTACCTTCTTCTTCTATGGCGTTCTCAGTCCATTCTCTGATGCATCCCTATTTTATATTTAGGAGTAGTTTTGTAATATCATATATTTGTATCTCTATATAGTACTTGTTATGTCTTATATATTATGTTAAATGTATTGTGTGTTCTTGTGATTTTGTGCTGCTGAATCGGGAGAGTCTCCCCTCGCCGGAAGATCGAGTTGTTCAGGGCTGATGCCCTTAGGTGAGATCGGTTATCTTGTAATCCCTTCCATCAATATTACGATCCAATTTTCCGTGTTTTCTCCTTGAGATCAGTTTTGATCATATCAAAGGTATCAAAGCCATTTTTTCCTCCCTCCTGTAAGTTGTTCCCCTCGGCCCATGTCACGTTTGCTCCTCCTCTCTTCCCAGGTCGTACACTCTGTTAACCACCACTGCATCTGCTCTGCATCCCTTTCAGCCGGTCTCACTGCTCATCGACATTCCCCGGCCATCTCCTACAGACTCCTCCGCCTGCTTCAGGACTCATAGCAAACTGCCCGCAGATCTCCTCGCGCTGCTCCGCCTGCACAGCTTCCTCAAGCCCTCGAGCCAACACGTCACCCCGCATGCACCATCGACCCGCCGTCAACCCCGTCCTCGAACTTCTCACCCAGCAACACCGCCGCTGTAGAACCCTCCCCTTCCCCTCTATTAATTTCCGAGTCGCCATCTGTTCTTTTCCCACATATCCTTCTATTTATTTTGTTTTCTTTTTTGTTTTTTTCCTGACAACTCCGATCATCACGCCAACCTCCATTGGAACCTGCTATGCTCGAAACTCCCAACTTTTTCTTTTTATCTTTCAATTCTCTCTGTCTTCTTTTTATTGTGTTGTTTCTCTCTAACGTCTGCTGTCCTCGAGCACCCCACTCACTCCATACTTTTTAATTTTTTTTATTTTGTTCCACTCACCGATTCAAATTACTGCTTACAAGTCATAGTACCCTTAATTAGATCTAGCAACAACCTTCATCCCTCTTTTAAATTATATTTGAAGTCTCTCTATTCTCGTTATCGGGAGTTGTTCTCGCGCGAAGTCAAGATGCCAACCGACTCAATCTCCCACGCGACGTTCGAGTTTGAGGACAAACTCGATTTGGAGGAGGGAATAATAATGCATCCCTATTTTATATTTAAGGATAATTTGATAATATCATATATTTGTATTTCTATATATATTGCTTGTTATGTCTTATATGTTATGTGAATGTATTGTGCGTTCATGTGATTTTGTGTGGCTGAAAATCGAGAGTCTTCGCTCGCCAAAAAATCGAGTTCTTCAGGGCTGGTGCCCTTAGATGAGATTGGCTCCAACAATATTAGGATCCAATTTTTTTTTGTTTTGTCTTGAAATCAGTTTGGACTTTGGATTATATCACTCCCCTCCCAACCCATCCCTTACCGATACCGCCCTCAGTGCCCGTTTGATTGATCCCGAGGGTTCTCTTGCGATCTGAAGGTTTACTTCTCTCTCATCTCTTGCTCTTTCTCGTTAGATTAATGTGATAGATTTCATTTATTTTTATACCACCCCTCACTGTTGCTGAACGCGTGAACCCTAACTTCCGTCGTTCTGAGTTCCTGCTGCAACTCGTCGACTGACGATTGCCGACTACAAGTGCGCCCGATATCTTCTTGTTCCCACCGAGTCTCAGTCTGTAATGTTTCTCTCGACTCTCACTATTTCTGCCTGTGCCGGTCACAAAGAGAAGGCATCGGTTTAACAGGTACTAGTTTCCTGTTTCCGTAATCCCTAGCAGCACGCCAATTTCGTTTCGTTTTTCCATTTCGAGCCCTAGTTAATTTCCTTGTCCACTGATTTCCATTTCCATTTCTAATTTTCTTGTACATTTCCATTTCGATGTTCTATTTTGATTTCTAGTTCATTTCGACTTCAGTATAGATTTCGTTCCATTTCAGTTTTCCAATTTGATTTCTATCAGCAGGTAGTTTTTTCAAATTTCTCTTTCCTTATCTTTGTTGCAGATTTAACAGGAACCTTCTTCCTATCAAGAGAACCTATTTCAATAGTAGTTTGCACTTTGCAGGTAAAACGAAATGGATACCCTGCTTTTTATTGCGATTATTGCACTTTTTTCCTAAATTTGATTTACGCACTTAGGTTGTGATGGATATTAATTACTAATTAACTAGGTTTTGTAATAGTTTTTAGCTATTCATTTTTAAATTTTTAATCTCCATTGTTTCTTTCATTTCTCAAATTAACTAGGTCTTACATACAAATTTTGAATGCAGAGCATTTGATTTTAAGACTTATTAGGGTATGTTTTTTTTGAGTAGTTCTTTAAACACACTTTTCTTCTTCTTAGGGTTGCTCAATTGCTTACTACAAATTATTTAGAGCAATATTCCCGTGAACGTCTCCTCCTTTAAAGGTATTTTCCTCTTCTAAATTGTTGTATTTTTAAGCATTAATGATTACTAGTGAAGTTGTCTTCTTAGTTGTAGTGAATCATGTTGTAGTCTTGTAAATTGCATCTCTTAAGTCATATTTTTTGATTAAAATTTGTGTTGTTGCATTTTTTAAGTTTGCTCACACTTGAAAAAATTCCTGTGCCCGCCAATCACAATTATATTTTACATCCGCGAAATGTTAAGCTGTGTTAATCATCGTTTCACATTTAATGTCTTAAAATGAAATCGGGCTACATTAACAACACATGACTTTTATTTCAACCCTTGATTCTATAACGACTATAGCATTACCAAGATCAGTACATGAAGCATTAAAAGACACGAATTGAGTTCAAGCTTTGTTGAATGAAAATATGATAGCTCTGGAGAAAAAGTGGAACTTATTAACTTCTCCCAAAACCAAAAGATATGTGACCAGTGGTATGTAGATGGATCTATACCTTAAAATATACATTTGGTGGTGCACTGGAATGATATAAGTTAATGATTATAGAAAAAGAATGCACTTAGTCATTTGGAATAGATTTTAGAAAACATTTGCCCCAATTTCAAAGATGAACACTATAATATTCATCTCTCTTGACCAATTCAATCTAGAGTTCCATCAGTTAGATGCAAAAAAGTATTTCTCCACGAGGACTTAGAATAAGAGAAGTCTACATGGATATTTCACCAATGATGGAAGTCAATGTATGCAAACTGAAAAGACCTTAATGAGTTAAAGCATTCTTCTAGAGCACGACTTGGAAGATTTACGAATTAATGACCATCAAGTGCATATGTCTTCTAGAGCATTACTTGGTGGTACACTGTAACTTCTTGGATGGAAACTTCGTGATATGGAGAAATAAGAAGCAAAATGTGGTAGCTCGATCAAGCGCATACGTTGAGTTGAAAGCTATGACACAATGAATATGAGTTACAATTGACGAAGTTTCTATTGGAGGATTTAAAAATCAAGTTTTAAACTCTTTTAAAGTTATTATGTCACAATAAATCATCAATTAGTCTCTCACAGATCAGTCCAACATGCCAAGACAAAACTCATTGTTATTTACCATCACATCATCAAAGAGAAACTTGATAGCGGATTAATCATCACCGCTCATTTTTTTATGAGCTACAAATTGCTGATATTTTAACCATAAGGGTCATCCTTAAAGAGGTTGTGATGGAGTGCAACAGCCGACACAAGTTTATTCCCGTAGGAGATGGTGATCCGCTATCCATTCGGGTGATCTGAATTCGCGGTTGCGCACGGACGGTCGTTCCGAGTCGTTTTGATATATTATTTTATGTATATTGAGTTGTGTTTGACACTTGATCAGATATGACAATATGATCTATCCTATTCGGGTACCCTAATTCAGTTATGAGTATAAATAGGTGTAGTTGCTGGTTTGTGGGCATCAAATGTTTGTTTCCATTCTGCAGAAATCGCCAGTCACGTTCTCTTGGTGCAACTTCAGGACTCTTCCCCTTGGTGCGACTCCAAGGTCTCCTCCACCCTCTTCATTCGCGAATCCTGTTTCCATCCCATAGTTGTAAGTCTTTTCCCCTCCTCCTGCGACCCACCCACTTATGTCGATCTTCTTCCACAAGCCATCCAACTCAAGTCGCCCCGTCCCACTCATCCTACTAGCGATCCCAACTTCTCCCTGTCCTAGTTCTTCATGTACCACACCTTTTCCATCCGAGCTTCCTACAACCAGCTTCTTTCCCCATCACCAAGTCCTACAACCCCCCTCTCGTAACTTCCCGCCACTGCCCGAATCAATACAACCACTGCTGTGACCCTCCAAAGAAAGCCGTCATTTCCCCTCCCTGAACCTGCTTCATTCCTCTACCGGAGCCCCGCCGGGCGCCAGCCCCGGAACCACCCTTCCGACACCTCCCAGGATCGCAACAAGATTGGATACGTAATCAACCATTGTTTTTCTGCCGCCTGCACGTGTAAGCTATACTTTGGAGTTATTATTTTCTATTGTTGTGTACTTGGAACTGTATTTCGGTGCATGTTTATTTTTATTTGCTATTAATATTAGACATCAGGTGATTTGCAAGATCTATTCCGCACGTGTTTAAAATATTAGCACCTTGGTCGTTTGTTGAATGGAACTTGCTTTTCCTTAATCAATATTTGTGAATAGGCCTGCAAACGAGTCGAGCTCATCAAAAACAGACAGCTCGAGCTGATTTTTTTGAGCTCGAGCTCGAGCTTGTGCTCGACAGCTCTTATCAATTGGCTCGAACTCGAGCTCAACGAGTTCGGTACAGGCTCATCGAGCTCATTTGAGCACGTGAGCAACTCGAGCTCGACGAGCCTGCACTGAGCTTGGCTCGGGCTCAGGATTTTGGAAGTTAATTAACTTTTTCCTACTTTAATTTAGGAAAATTTAGCTGAGATTATAAAAAGGGCATTTTAACCAATTTGGTCATTAGCCTATCAAATGGATTATAAAAAAGGGCATTTTAACCAATTTGGTGATTTTGTAATCTTTCAAAAGATCAGTTATCACAATATGTGAAGTAAACAACTGCATAAATAGCAATAATCGGAAAAAAGTAGAGAAAATAAACCCTGCATACACACATGTTCCCTTCTTTTTTCTTCAAGAAACTAGGAATGCAAATGACTGAAAATTTAAAATTATGAATATTTCAAGAATATTGTAACACTTAGCATTCAACAACCTAGTGACATTACTAAAAAAATCAGTTTTAAGCAGAAGAAGAGGGATGAAAATCTTGGAACTCCCCGCTACGTAAATCAATGATCTCAACCTTCATTTCTTTTACACATTTAAACAGTGGATGTATTAATTATTTCTTGGTGGGGAACTAAAAACATCCACAAATCTGTGAGAGCTTTGATCAAGCAATCAGCTTACCGCATAATGAGCTTCAGTTAGTTGTCTAACTATCCATGTATTAAAGATAAATGGAATTAATCTTGAAAGGAACGAGGTTGCTGAAAGATCAAACCAGGAAATTAACATGTTGTGAAACAAAATAATTAACAGAACAAAAGTGAACAACAACAACAACAAATAAAATATAAGAATGAAAATAATGAAAAGCATGAAAATCAAGTTGCAAACTGACCCATAAGGTACTTGAATGTGACGCAGGAGGGATCTATAGGCGGCGGATGAACGGTGACTTAACCCTACATGCTATGCAAAAGTCTGACGGTTAGATCACAATCAGATAATAAATTACGACATCCCACGCAGAATATTCAAAGCAAGGTAAAGACAATTTATTTAAGCGAGACAAGCTTAGTCTTTCCTCCACGTGGTCCGTGGAGGGCCAAAGTAAGAGCGCTCGATAATTAAATCATGCAAATCACGATAATTATCTAACAGACCACCACAATTTAAGATATTCAAACTAATATAGTAACCAATCCAATACAAATATGTTGAAAGTAATACATCCAATATAACGAGAACTCACCAGATAGTGGGCTGACCAAGGCAATGCAGAGCTCGGAGCCGAATGCGTTTTGACGTCGACCTAATGTGGAACCAGAGGCGTGGAGATATTGTAGGTGGCTTTCCTCGGCGGCGAAAAGCAGAAATGGTCCAGAAATGGATAGATCCGGCTAGGTAGAGAAGGATTCGGGCGGGGAGGGATTGGATCCGATGTTTCGGCACGGATTCGGGCTGTAAATGTAGTGGGGAGTAGTGGGGAGGCTGGATCTTTACATAAGAGTCCAGATCTGGGCAGATCTGATGCGAGGGGGGGTTGGGGTGGCTCCACGGGAAGTGATAGGGTTGGCGACACTGTAGATAGCAGGGAAATGGGCGGTGGCCAGTGGAGTGGGGGCTGGAGACTGCTCTGGAGGGGGGGGGATTCGGCTGGCTGGGAGCGTTTAGGGGGGCGGTGACTGGGAAAGTGGGTGGCCGGTGGTTTGAAGGAGGTGTGGAGGCCGGTGGCTATATGGGAGGAGAACGACCAATAGTTGGCTGTTGAAACTATGAGAAATGAATAGGGAATTTCATCGAATAGTGAAAATCAAGGTAAAACGGCCAATAGTTGGGAGGAGAACGGCCCATAGTTGGCTGTTGAAACTATGAGAAATGAATAGGGAATTTCATCAAATAGTGAAAATCAAGGTAAAATAGGAATTCAGGATAGCGGCTGCGTTTGGGAGGGATTGGTGGCTGAGGGAGAGGGTTTGGGAGGGGAAAAGAGGCATAGGGTTAGGGTAAATCTTGGAGAAGGAGATACACACCTATGAGTCGTCGCCTAGGGTTCCACGAAGTCGGCACCGTGGGATGATCGCGGGAATCCGAGAGTCAACTTTCCAAATTTTACCATAGCCTCTGTCATCCCCTACTCATCTATTTGTAAGAATAACAAAGACTAGAGCATCCTACCTTCAACGACTATGATTGGCCAGAGGCGGCACCACTCAAAATACACTAAAATAAACCAAAAGTAATAAAGTAGCATATGATTTTGACTCGCGGCATCAACCTGGACGCATCCGCGGAATCCGATCGTCGATCCGGGAACACCATATATGGAAAGTCGCCAATTGGCCCCAAACGGGCCCAAAACTCGCCCTCCACTGCAGGTCCTCGCCTATGCTCCGCATCAGAATGTTTGGCCAAAATTGTTAGTGGCATACTGACAGTGCTTTTCTCAGCCATCTGAGCTCCATCTTTCCCATTTGTCATCGCGTGCATGTCCCTAATCTGTTAATGTTGAGATGCGCATATGGCTTACAGAATCTGTGAAGGTCTATGGATACGTACCATTTTGACCGATCTTGATTTTAAAAGTAGTGAGCCTATCAGGCTATACTGCGATAACAAGGCCGCGATAAGTATTGCTCACAACCCTGTGCAACATGACCGTACAAAACATATTGAAATCGACAGACACTTCATTAAAAAAAATATAGATAAAGGCATTGTTGTTACTCCGTTTGTGCCCTCTGAGCAACAATTGGCAGACCTACTCACGAAGGGATTATGCAGTGGTTTCTTTAAAGAACTTATTGGCAAGTTGGGAATGTTCGACATCACACACCTAACTTGAGGGGGGTGTTAAGATGCACATTATTGTATTTTGTATTTTTTCCGTGTTTTTCCTATTCCGCCTCCATATGTAGAGGGGATTAGAGCTTCCTCCTTCAATTCAAGTCATTTTACTTTTCTCTCGACAGTTAACATGTTAACGGTTATAGGATATTATTGAAGCCCCCAACAAATATGCGACATTTTCCACACGAGAACTCTAATCTGGAGCAAATCACAATTCCTCTAATAGGCAAATATCCCAGTAGATTAAAATAGTGGTCAATCTGTGCATGTATCACAACATGCATATTGAAGGATTTCCATCCACAGTATGCTAACAGAAGCTAATCTAAGCAGTACTGCTGTACATAAGTTTATAAAGGCATTGCATAAATAACCTGCTTTCTGTAATATGCTAACAAAAGTTTCAATTTTCAAAAAAGTCTAAAAATACGGTCACAGTTCGCAAAAGTGTAGATAAAAATGGAAGGACCATTCGTAGAATTGTAGATATAATTATCCTTTTACCGAGTCATCATCAACTGGAAGAAGTACTTGCACCGCTTTCTTCTCTGCAATGCAAGACAGAACTTCTAAAAATCATAATTAGAGATAAGTTTTTTTACAAAAACAATATCATAGTTAATTAGTTTACTTTGGTCTTCTTTTTAACCCCAAAACATTTTCTCAACCAATCCCCTCCATACATGGGAACTTGAACTATGCCTGTCTTTAACGATGCACGATATTTATCAATAACTCTATGACCAATACAAAAAGTAGCTTCAGAAGCAATTGATGTAATGAGAATTGCTAAAATATCTCTTGCTAATGTCGGTAAAATCTTGTACTTTAGAGCATGGACCTTCCACCATTCCAAAACATCAAAAATTCTTTCACCTCTAATTTGATCTTTCTCAATCACATAGCAATTTTCGTCAAGATATATGTCAAGTTCAGATTTCTAAGGCTGAACGGATTCCATGGACTTCACTTAATTAAAGTACTTGACCAATCAGGATGAGTTTAAACATGTTTATTAAATTGATTTGAAATACTACTCCCTTCAATTTCCCTAATCTTCTCACCTTCAACCAAATGATCTTCCACATACCCTGCATAAAGTTTGTGCAATGTCACCTTAACCAAGTTAATTTCTAGCGCGGCTCTTTGTGATGAATATAATTTAGGGAAAAAATCCTAGAGCTCACATTTTACACCTTGAATCCAAAACAGCCACAACAGCCAACCATGCCATGAATAAATAAATCATTATCCAATGATTTCTTATCCAACACAACCTTCAGTCTGTTTACCTCATTGAGAAATAAATTTGAGGCTAGATACTCGCTTCCAGAGATTTGTATGACACTCCAAAAAATTTCCAACAATGAGCATATTTTCTCAATTTTAACTCAATCTTCCAGCAGCCTAACCCCTCCAGTCCTCATCAATACCCTTATCCCCATTTTCCAGCCCCCTCCACAACACTCCTCGTCCACCGAGGCCCGCAAGAAGTCACGTCAAGCCCCATCAGTTCAGCACAACTCCGCCTTGCCGCCGACATCCAACCCTCTAATGACACAGCTCAGCGGTCCAGCAGTCCTGTCGAGCCTTCCAATTCATATCAAACTTTCTACTTTGAAATAATTGTAAGTTTTTTGGATTGGTTGTGATTTCTTTAGTTCCTAATAGTTTGTTTCTTCACTGTTTTTGGTATACTCATTTGTAATCATTGTCTGCAAGTCTCTTGTAAGTTGTAACTTGTTGGGCCTTATTCGTTTGTTTATTGATTTTCCCGCACTCACATATATACTGCATTACATGTCTACATATTTTGGAATTCAACTTGATTGTGGCTTGTCTTATAATAGTGTGCTTATAGAGCTCCATTCAGTTATCCTCCTTTGTTTTGTTTAGAACCTACCCCGCGTCACTTCGTTTATCAGTCCATGCTAATTTCAATCAAATAAATTAACATGATTTTTCAATATCTTCCTAGATATTTAAACGTGGAACATTTGTTTTCGGATGGCTATGTAGATATATATGATTTTTGTAGCTAGAATTGCACTCTTATTTGTTCTTCCGCAGAAAATGCTTATTGAAGACGCATTATAGTTATTGAAGACGCATTATAATTATTGAAGATGCATTATAGTTTTTATTAAGTTTTTTATAAATTTTTGTAGAGATGGCATTTCGAGGTCGAGGACGAGGTCGTGGCCGAGGTCGAGGAAGAGGTGGGTCTTTTGAGTTTAGGATGGCGAAGCATGAGCCCTTTATCCTTTTTCCGGTTAGTTGTTCTAGCATATGCATTCATTATCTATATTTTCCATTCAAATCTCATGATTACCTCCCAATATAAATGATAGATAGCAATCTAAGTGCTACAATTTTATGTTTATTTGTTTCACGGGAAATCATATATCTTTGGTGTTGATACTATTAAGTCGTTTTTCTATATTACATGGTTTTTTTAAGTTTGACTCGGTATGAACATTTTTTTCTTTATTGATCTAACAGTTGTCGGCAATGCATTAGTTCATTTCTTACTATGGAGCACGGCGGACAACATACTGGCCATTAGACACTCCAACGTTTGAATTAGTTGTATTGCTTTATTTACTTCTCTATGAAAGGTTTTCCTGCCCCCCTTTGAAACAGAGACTCACGTGGTTCAGATGATTGACACAACCTGTTCATTCTAACCTGTTTATGCCTCAATTGCTACAGTTGATATAAATAACAGTTCCCTTTATATATATATATATATATATATATATATATATATATATATATAAACATCCGACTGAAAATTGGGACTGGAATATTCACTGAGGAGTGATTAGTGTAAGTTTGATCATAAGATTATTTAAGAAGCTGATATTCATCTTTAGTTCAATTGATTTCAAAATTTTCAATGCTCTTCTGTAAACTTCTCATTCAAACTCTCCGTGCTCTGGAAATAAGAATGTTTTGTGATCAATTCTTGAGCAAATGCTTCTATCCATGTAAATGTTTGTGGGAGTTGTATATTTATTGACCTTCTATTTAATGTATATCTGAGCAAATTTCTCATTTTTACCCACTTCATTCGTTAAGATAACCTTTCAAAAGCACAAATATAACTTAAGTAGTGTTGCTTTACTTCCTGACAAATATAATATTTCTAATGCAGATAACATTGAAATTTCACAGTTTGTAATTTGGAGCGTTGATATATATTGACAGTTTTGATAAGCAATTATTGATTGAATTTGAAACAATAGAATTAGTTGAATGACTTGAATCTGAAACAATATAACTGAAAATGTCTAACTGGATTATTGATAAAGATGAAGATAATCTTTCTAGCATTCCGTGGTCGTACCAGGGGAAATAATGCTAGATTGTGCACGAACAATTCACCATGTGTCTGTTATGGGCTAACCCGTAAGATGATGATATCTCGTCAGAGGTGGTGGTGGAGATAGAGATACAAGGAATCCGAGCTCAACCTACGCAAAATGCGAGGAAGAGGAGCAAGGGGGAGCCTTGCTCAACTCTAACCCTAGAATGAAGATGATAAGGAAAGAACTAGAGTGGAGAAAGAGACTTTATAATTTGTTTGATAATGATTGCATGAACCAAGGGAAATGTTCAAAACAATTTCTTTGATAATGATCGCATAAACCCTAAACCCTAGAACATCACATAATAACATAAATGTAAATAACCCTAACACAAAGAGAAATGTTCAAAACAATAAAAATGCACCAAGGACCCATGCATTGATACAATTAATAAAATATGTCTAACATGAGCACATGTTGACGTCAATTAACGACAAATAATTGATTGCGAGAGACCAAAACATCCCACCTATCTTTCAAATTGAGCTTTCCCTCAAGCTCGAATGCGACATGGACAGTTTGATCATCTGACTCCTTAATTTCCCGCCAGAACCGCTCCTTGTAGCACATTGCTATAGCAGTGGCTAAATCGAGTGGCAAGTTGTCATCATGCTCATATATGTCAGGAAGGACATCAAGGATTTGGCATGATGGAGGCACTTGTATATGAAATTAGACAAAATTAATACCTAAAGATATTAATTTCAGAGTTAATTATTAATTAATAATCCTAGTCCTAATTTGACAGGCCAATTTATTTAAAATCTTATTGGTCGGTCACACAAATAAGTCGCACGAACGATCGCGCAAGCGTGGTACAAAACTATCAAAACACGGGAAAGAAAAGAAAAATTGGTGCGATGACACGCACTACGAAATATTTAAATAAATGCAATAAATATCGATTCAGTTTAGGTTGCATCAGACCATAATAGTGTCTTTTTTGGACACTGATGGCTTTGGATATTCTCAAGAACATTAACAAAAATATGAGATATATGGCTATTTCTTTTTCTTGTAAAGATCACTATGAGAAGAGATGTAATATTGACGTGAAAGGCATATGAGGGAAAATACTAAATTAAAGATAGCCAAAACTTGTGAACAGAACTTATGTTATCTACAATTAACACTATTAAAAATAACAAATGAAATGAATGAATGGGAAGGATTTTTATGCCAACAAATGGTTTGTATTAGGCTGCTAAAACCCTAATATAATTATTATATTCATGTATATCTTCCTTACCTTTCAGTTTTCCGCCTCACATTCTTTTTAATTATATCTTGTATGGTATTGTTAATACGTTGCGGAGTACAATACATGTGATGAATGTGATTTATTGAATTAGTGTTAGTGATTTATATTGATTTAAAATATTGATATTAGATGTACTTTCAGTTCATGGAGTATGGTCTAGAGCATAGGAACCATGCATTTGGCTTTCATCTTTCTTTTCAAGATCTGTCATTTTCTTTTGTACTCTAATGTCCTTAATGCAGATCTTAGATTCTACTTAATGTCCCATAATAAAAAACTTTTGTAATAATTTGCTTTTTTTTACAGGAGGATGTAAAGTTACCTAATGTATCTGCTTTTGAGAACATACCACCTGAAGATAAGACACTTGCAATTGGGAAAATAAAGTTTGAAAGATTTTGGAAGAGCTCCCCTTATTATTTGGAAGATTCAAGTACGTTTATAATCATAATTCTTTTCCTCTTTGCTTTTGATGCATCTATTTTTTATTACCGGCCTTCTTATAATTTGTTGCTTAGCAGAAAAACATAAATGTTGCTAGTCTGCTACACTACTAAGGGTCCGTTTGGCATGGCGGTGGCGGTCGTGAACAGGTGGTTATGAAACGTCTTTCATGAGTATCCGACCTCAGCTATGGAACTTCATCCATTTTTATGTTCAAAATTAGTTTTTTTTCTTGGTTGTGATCATAACTGTTGTCATGCCAAACACATAAAAGTAATGGTGTCCTTTTTCTCCTGACTGACCAGAGCAAAAAAAATTGCGCCAAACGGACCCTAAATCTCGTGATGTAGGGATTATTTTTAACTCAAGATGTTGCAAATATCTCGAAAGCAAGTTCCATGTTACTTGTTTAAGCTAAGCATTTGTTTTTCATTTCTTAAGATGCAAATTTTTTTTATTGCCTAAATTGTTATTTAGATGATATCGTTATTTTAGTCATTTGAGGTAGATCCTAAGCTATTTGGATGATACTTATTGTGTTATAGTCCATATTTACTTTGATGTAAATCATGTCTTATCATAATTAACTGTGTCAGTGAATGCTAGAAATATTAATTAATTGACTTGCAATGATCTAATTTGTTAATATGTGTTGATTAATCATGTATTTGAAACTCTAAAATATATCAAAATCAAATATTTAGTTTATTTTTACCTAATGAATATTTAGGACCTATTATTCTTTGTGCTGGTTAAAATGCTATTACCGTGAAGTTTGTCTATGGACACTTTTATCGTTAGAGTTGAAATAAATATGGAACTAAAGTTTGAGGAGAGAAAAAGAGTTAAGAATATTATAAAGAAGCTTATTCGGAGCAAGAAGAATTACATTGGGTTTAAATTTATATTGGCTCAATGCGAGTATGTAGGCTTTAGTGGTGATCTAGTGCATCAACCCAATTAAGAAGCTCAAATCTCGAGTTCACGAGAAGAACAAGGTTTAAGAAATTTATTTTGGGCTCTTCGGAGAGGTGATTGGAGACGAGGATGACGACGAATGGTACAACCGAGCCGGAACCGCGGCTGTCTAAGTGAGGATTGCTCGTTTGAGGAGAGAGCTACCACAGATCTCACAAGGGCATAGGAAATAGACTTAAACTTCAATTCATACCATTGCAAAACCCCAATGATCTCTTAAAGAGAACATACACGGGCATTAACGTAAATACCCCGACCCTTAAGAATAACAACACATACATAATAAGACTTGATATGTTACAATAAAGATAATAAAAGATGCCATAACTATTTGGCTACGCTGCACAACTTCATTCCCGCCATTCCAAAGTGAGCTTTATTTCAAGCTCAATGGAGATTGACGAGGTGTGAACTTCCTCCGATGCCCTCCTCGACAGAGTTCTCGACGTGTAAGTAGAAAAGGCTTTTGCACTAGTGTTCGCGAGTGTACTACTTGTTGTAGTTAAAACATAACCCATGGGCTCGTGCGTCGTTCCAAAATATCGGCCTGAGATAGTCGGCGGTTCAGCGGGGATGGATGGCCTTCAGTATGGCCCTGTTGTGTTCCAGAGTCGGTGGACCAGTAGGCCTCTTGCGCTACCTGGAGGCGACGATCTCATAGCATGTCCGGCTCATAACAGTCACCAAGTCTGGAGAGGCCTCAAATTCGATATCCAGTCGTAGGTGGTCGCAAAGTTTGGCGGTGAAGATGGCGATTTGCATCTCTGGGGAAAGTGTGACGTGCGCCAGAAGAAGTTGAAACCGTTCCTGATAATCATCCACTAAGCCCGTTTGTTGTAGTGTCGTGAGAGCACTGAGAGGGGTTGCCGCGGATGGTCGGAATGCAGGTTGAAAAATCGCTTGAAGTCATCCCACAACAAACTTGGTTGGTTTGTGAAGAGACGAGTGACCCAAAGCAAAGTCGAGTCGAGAAGGTGGAAGGAAGCCAGAGGAAGCCGTTCAACTGCCAGAATTTGTTGCTGGCCAAAGAATTGCCCTCACCTAGTGAGCCATCCCAAGGGTTCAGTTTTTCCCTCGTAGGTAGGGAATTCCATCCGAGTATAGCGAGGCAGAATGACAGCTTTAGGGCGTAAGAGGGTCGCTGACTCGCTAGTGGTGGCTCGTGGCGGGCGAGTGACAGGGGTGGCACCTGACTGCTGCAAGCTTGCTCGTGTCTGGGAGCAGTGAAGAGATCATCAAGATGTTTGGAGAGTGCAGCAATGACATCCTGTTGATGGTCCACCATGGCAGTTAGTTGCACCATGAAGGCTTGCTTCATAGTCATAAGTTGGCTCATCTGTTCCGATGAGTCCCCCATGTTATGCTGGGTGAATGTAATGGAGCGAGTTACTCGGCTGTTCGAGTTCGATTGAGTGAGTGGAGCATCCGAGTGCAACTTTGGTATACCACGCGACCCGCGACGTTTACGTATGTTCTGACGAAGGAAAAATCCCGAGGTGGAAGTGCCCGAGAATTAATAATTTTTCTGGATTAAAATGTCCAAATTGTCTCATCTGGAATTGAATTTGTTGTGGCTGCATGGTCCAGAGCTATAGGGCCATAAAATAAAGCTGCTGGCTGCTGCAGTTGGAGTTCCCGAGGGAGGGAAAGGTTGCTCGAGGGGGGTGGGGGGGGCTGCTGTGCGGGAGGGAGGGGTCAAGATGAAAAGCAAGCGCATGGCTCAAAAATGAAGTGTTGACCGCGTGCGGTAAGGCCGAATGAATGGCCCGCGCTACTTTGACAGCGGTCGTCTGACGATGAGCAACGCTGGGAGAAGGTTGGAAGCGTCGACTGTTGGTGTCAGATGAGGGCGTAAGTGAGAGGGGAAGGAAAAGACGGGCCGATTTTTGTTGGGCTTCCGATTGAGGGTTCGACGATGTCGGTGTAGGACTCTTAGGCTATTCTTGTGATGGGAAAAGAGAACAATAGTGAAAGGAAGGAGGAGGGCTGCTGTGAACCTGTGTAAGGGGAGAAACAACTGCCGCGGGTCGTGAAATTGTCTGAATGTTTCTGAAATGACTTCAACAATGATGGTTTTTGTGGAGGAGGTACGGGTATCTCTGATATCAATTTGTTATGGTTTCGCCAGAGAGGTGACTAGAGCGAGGATGATGGTAGCTGATACGGGGCTGAAACCGCGACTGTCTAAACGTGACTTGCTCGTTAGAGGAGAGCACTACCACAAATCTCACACGGGCATATTAAATAGACTTCAATTCATACCATTGCAAGACCCCCATGGTCTCTTTAATAGAACATACAGGCATTAACGTAAATACTCTGACCCTTAACAATACCAACATATACATAATAAGACTTAATACGATATGATAGACATTATAAAAGACTCGATAACTAATTGGGCAAGCTGCCCATGACAAAACGTTGTTAATGCTTTGATTGAGATTATAACTTGAGTGAATAATACTTGTCTCAGATCCACATATTTAAAATTATTGTGTTGTTGAGATTGTTATCTAAAGTTTCTATTTAGTGGAATCTCAGGGTCAGACTATTAACAGTATGCAATTATAATCTGAATATCTGAGGAATCTCAATATTGAGAAGACTATTAGCCTAAGGTACTTAATGGAATCTCAAGATGATAATAAACTAATATTGCATGATTGAGATTATAACCTAAGTGAAGACTTGATAGATGAGATTATAGCCCAAGTACTTGAGATAAATCTCAATATAGAAGAGAGTATAACCTAAGATACTTGATGGAATCTTGGGATGATAATAGATGAATGTTGCAGATCTGTGATTATAATCAAAGTGAAGATCTGCTTAGCTGATTCCTAGAATAGAAGAAATATGGCATAAGTATGATTTACTTAGAAGTGAAATAATCTAAGTGAAGACTTATTCTTAGATTTACATGCAGTATAGATCATGTGCAAATAGTTAAGAGAGTGAGATTGTAACCTAAGTTAAATTTATTTCTCACTTAGTGGACTCTTAGGAAGGTATGCAGATAATACTCTTGTAATAGAGAATATAACATGGGTATGATTTGACTCAAGACAATTCTATCAGGAGAATAATGGGTGAACTCTAAATGCAACAACACAAATCCGATGACTTAACTTGCAATAATGATTTTTTTTATTATAATTCACTACGAATCCGATGACTCTAAATGAGAGTTGCGGAGATGAGAATGCTTAGGTGGATGTGTGGACACACGAGACTGGATACAATTAGGAATGAATGTAACAAGGATAAGACAGGTCACCTGTTAGGCGTTTTGAGAGTCTAGTCACTCGGCATGTTAAATGAGGGAGGGATAGACCAATAAAGACCTCGAATGAAACTATAAGAAAAGACATGAAGTACTTAGGCATTAGTAATATTATGACAAAAGATAGGGCACAATGGCGACAAAGGATCCATATAGCCGACTCCATTGTAGTGGGATAAAGGCTTGAGTGTTATTGTTTATAATTCGCAATACTAGATAGACCACAACATTTAAAACTTAACAAGCGAGGAGATAAGTGAAGTTGTATAAATGCAAGAGAGCTCGCAATCAGATAACTCAATTAAATGGGAACATACAAAGTTACAAAAAACTTAGTAACGAAGAATACAAATAGACATCTCAAGTAGATAGTTTAACACAAAATTCAACACAATAAATGACTACCAACTTAAAACGGACAAAACTATGGAGTAGAAAGCTTGACGGGAATTCGACAAGTCGTCAGTGTCCGGAATGAGGAAATGAGGTTGGATCTGGATCCCCGTAAAGAGCCCAAAATACTGGCTGGACTGTAGAAGAGCCGGAGTAATGAGAACTTCCCCCAGATGGGATGTATGGGGACTGAATGCAAAACTGGGGTGTGCTGGAGGGTGACCGAGGGAATGACATGAGCCTGGAAGAATAGGGGAAGATTGGGAATGAATAGCAGTTGTAGGTAGGATCCACATGTGGTCCTGTGGCTATTGGATTTTCTTGAGCTGGATTTAACTCTGGGTGTTGGAATACAGAACTCGGAGGGTGATTGTGTAGGAAACAACACTTTAGGGAAGTGTGCGGGGGGAGGGGTGAGTTCTGGGCAAATGGAGAGGCTGTAGGAGTGGAAAACATGGTTGGATTTGGGATTAAACAACCTCTGGATAACACAACCCAGGCGGTGGATCCAGGAAACTAGATGGCACATAGGTGAGGCGGTCTTTGGGGACTCGTGAAAAAGCAAATTGCGGATGGAGGCTTGGGGGTGATGTGGCCAGCTTGGGTGGGGTTCAATTGGAATTATGGGGAGTGGTTCCACATGAGCAAGTTGGGGGAAGTGGGGAAATGGGAGGGTGAGTGAATTTAGGAGCGGGGTCCTAAATTTTAGGTAGTTGAGTGTAAGAAAACAGGTAAATAACAGAACTTTATTTCTCCAAAAAGTGACATAATATATGGGTATGCCCCCTATTTATAGGAAAGGGGGAAGAGAGAGAAAATAAACAACGTCTGTCACAAAGCGACTAGGCGGTTACACAAAAATTTAACCACTTAGACTATGCGGTAAGAAACAACTAACTGTACAACTACAAATCTCCAATGCAATCTTTGCCTTCAGTCCGCCTTCAACGCTACAACTGCGGTTAACACAACCTTACCGCCAGGTAAGCTACGGTTAGATAAAGTCTAACCGCCAGACCGCACCAGAGGCTGCTTGAGAACTCCGAACACCAGACCTGACCGCCAACTAGATATGACCTCAGCAGTCCGTTCAGCTACCTTAGAAACATTGACAGACCGCCAGACTGGTCTGCCTATCCAGACCGCCAGAACGAACATTCACAAGCCAGAGTACCACTCAGTGACTTTAACCGTAAGGGCTCTAGTCAACAGACCGCCAAGCCTGCCCGCTTGTGCTAGTCGACAGACCGCCTAACAACACCGACTCCAACATTTGCCAAGTTGCAAAGGACAGACCGCTGCTACACATTGTATGTCCGTCAGAACTGTCCATCAGGTCTGTCTGCCAGACCGCCAGGAGCTAACCGCCAATGCTCACCGCCAGGACCTCACCGCCAATGCTCACCGCCAGGAATGGAGTCAAATCCTCAATGTTGAATACATGTGAAATTCTCATACTCTGTATAAGATCTAGTTTGTAAGCATTTGTCTCAATCCTTTTGATAGTCAACAAACGCAACAAATCTCCTATACGGAGGTTCTACCACTCTCCTGGTTTTATTCCAAAGGGGCACTTGGTCAGGGGGTTCAGTGGTTGGGGTGTAGAAAAATCCTCCCAGGTGTGATGATCGTTTAAATAGTCACCCGACGTGTCAGCACTAATGATTATGAGATCGAATCCTAGTCTATTGAGAGCACTCTCACTTTCGACAAACTTATAGATAATGGATACGTCCCTAATTAATGGTGATTTATCTGAAAGCTTTTTAGGAAGTGTGTAAAATTACTCGTCATGTAAGACTTGAACTCGAGTTTTACGAAAAGCTTTTTAGATAAAGTCTAACCGCCAGACCGCACCAGAGGCTGCTTGAGAACTCCGAACACCAGACCTGACCGCCAACTAGATATGACCTCAACAGTCCGTTCAGCTACCTTAGAAACATTGATAGACCGCCAGACTGGTCTGCCTATCCAGACCGCCAAAACGAACATTCACAAGCCAGAGTACCACTCAGTGACTTTAACCGTAAGGGCTCTAGTCAACAGACCGCCAAGCCTGCCCGCTTGTGCTAGTCGACAGACCGCCTAACAACACCGACTCCAACATTTGCCAAGTTGCAAAGGACAGACCGCTGCTACACATTGTATGTCCGTCAGAACTGTCCATCAGGTCTGTCTGCCAGACCGCCAGGAGCTAACCGCCAATGCTCACCGCCAGGACCTCACCGCCAATGCTCACCGCCAGGAATGGAGTCAAATCCTCAATGTTGAATACATGTGAAATTCTCATACTCTGTATAAGATCTAGTTTGTAAGCATTTGTCTCAATCCTTTTGATGGTCAACAAACGCAACAAATCTCCTATACGAAGGTTCTACCACTCTCCTGGTTTTATTCCAAAGGGGCACTTGGTCAGGGGGTTCAGTGGTTGGAGTGTAGAAAAATCCTCCCAGGTGTGATGATCGTTTAAATAGTCACCCGACGTGTCAGCACTAATGATTATGAGATCGAATCCTAGTCTATTGAGAGCACTCTCACTTTCGACAAACTTATAGATAATGGATACGTCCCTAATTAATGGTGATTTATCTGAAAGCTTTTTAGGAAGTGTGTAAAATTACTCGTCATGTAAGACTTGAACTCGAGTTTTACGAAAAGATTTGTTTACTACCCCCGATGATGAGAACGAGAAAGTTGTGCTGCTTCAACGTCGCATAAACGTTTAAATGTTCTGATTTATTTTGCGACGTTCATTTTGTTTTTTTTTTCGAAAAAGCCATGTATTGAAATGAGAAATGGAAATGGGCCAGTTCATTTGGACTGTCTTTGGCCGGTTACACAGAATGGGCTAGACTGGCTTTTGGTTTAGTGGGCTGGCTGCTTGAGGGAATATAAAATTCTTTGCCTTAAGCGGCAGACTGTACATTGACTATATTTCGATCTCTCGCCTTCTGGAGTTGAGCTCGACGAACTGCTAGGGTTCCTGCTTCTTCTACTTGTCGTTGCTGCCGTTTCTTGGCTGCTGCTGCCATCTCCTTGCTGCTGCTAACGTTGCCTTGCTTGGGACTGTCGCCGATTTGGACAACTGCTCCTGTTTGGCCGGCTGTTTTTGAGCCGCACCTTCACTGCGAGCTTTCTTCTCCCCTCTATTTCATATGGTAGTGAATCTATGAGTTAGATGTTGAATATTGGAAATTTAGGGCTTTCCGATTTGGGGGTTTACTATGTTCTGGTTAGGGTTTCCGTGTTCTTGATTTTCCCTGAGCTTTTGGAGGGATGGTGCTGTGTGTGTGTGTGTGTGTGACTGCTATTGGAGATGTTGACTGGCTGTTCTTGGCTGGTTATGTGTTGATGTTGGCCGTCTGCTCCTGGCTGGTTATGTGTTGTGTGCTGGCTGACTACTCTTGTTTGTGCTGGCCGGTTGTGTTTGAAGAGGATTTCACCTTGATGACGCTATTGCTGTAACTTTCGATGTTGATGATAGATGAAGTTGAACTGGTGTCATTGGAGTAGATCCTTCCCTAGGCAACTCCTCGAGGTCGTAGTTGTGGCCGTCCTAGGAGTCCGTTCGTGTTTATTTCGGCAAAACCCTAAAGTAAATGATTTCTTGATACTGCAGAGGATGACGTCCAGCGATAGACGCGGCGAGAATCCTACAAGGGACAAGGGCAAAGGAAAACTTTGAGTGAGTTCTTACTACGTTAATTTGAATATTCGGTTTTACATTATTTTATTTCGAGCTACTTAACATTGCAATAAAGGGAAAGATATGAACTCGCTAAATTGATGAGCGAGTACTCGAAACTCTGAGGGGATTTGATATATTTTTAATTCCTATATTTGAAATTATATGAAAAAGAATGTGAAATAGAAAAGAAAAGACGTTGATGTATTGAAATGCACAAGGTCAGCCTTGTGGGGTGGGGTGGGGGGTAGAGCCTCAGACTCTTACACCTCGTGAGAGGGGTAGAACTCTCACACCTCGTGGGGGGGGGGTCGAACTCCTACAGAATGTGATATAAACTTGTCCAATTTAGGAGGCGTGGAAGCCTATTGCGTGTGTGAGCACCCTAAAATAGACAGTGATGAGATGGGCCGACGGGCTTAGAAATGAAAAAAAATAAGATCGACCCTCAACATTTCAAATCAACGCTTAATATGATTATCGAACTGATTTGATTACCGAATTGATTTGATTACCGAACTGATTAAGAATAAAAAGAATAAGAAAAGATATGTCTATTTTACTTCGTCTTTCTGGCTTAGAGATATAAATGTGAATAACTGCTTATTTCTGCCGACTTTCTTGTCTGATTGCAGGGCAGTGAAAAAGTAAAGAACTCACTTAATTTTGTAAACTAATTGAGTTTTGTTTTATTAGAAACAGACCGCCAGTGTACCAGGCCTCGCTAGGAGGGTCCCAACGGAGACAGATCGTAGTCAGATAGAAGACGTGGCTTGTCTACGGGTTAGCTGTGTTTTGTTGTTTTTTTGTAGTGGATATAATGTACATGATGTATATTACCTCGCAAGTTAGAATTTTCATGTTTTACTTTTATTATCTGTTGCGTTATCTAACTTGTGAAAAACCGCTGAGAATATAGATTTAAATTTTGACGGATTTCGGGCTGTTACAATTAAGTGATATCAGAGGGAGGTTTTCCGCAATACATGTGACAGAGAGAGAGATTATAACTAACTGTGATGGTAATATACTGAAATCTCCCATGTCTTGTGCCGGGAGCCCCTTCACGTATACTCGAGTCGCAGACTACGAGAGGCTCGAGAAGATCCGGAAGGCTCCAGGGAAGCTATGTCAGAAGAAAGCGAAAGTGGACAGCAATCTGTCCTATTGCAGATTGCAGACATTGCTTAAGCGATTGCTGAAGCTATTAGGCTGGTCCGAAACACTCCTCCTGCAGTGCCACCAGTTATGCCGGTTATTGCTTCCTCGAGCACCGGTCGAACCACAACAACCTCGTTTGGTTGATATTGATATGAAGCAGTATCTGGAATTAAAGCCGCCAACCTTTTGTCGAGGTGGCCTTTCTCTGATTGAGACAGAGGACTGGATTCTGCGAATTGAGACGATCTTTTAGGTAATGTTGTGTCCAGATGAGCGAAAAGTGGAGTTGGTTATCTTCCTGTTGGAGGGAGATGCATAGCGTTGGTGGGTTAACTTGATGAAGGGAAATTTTGCTTCTAGAGGCGCGAGGACTGTCACTTAGACAAAATTTATTCGTGAATTTACAAAATGGTTCGTGCCGAGAACCGAGAATAGGCAACGTCAAGAAAAAAAATTCTTGCGTTTGGTGCAAGGAAATCGCTCCGTACTTCAGTACGAGGCGGAATTCTCTAGCTTAGCCTATTATCCAGAGTCTATAGTGGCAACCGAGGAAGCTCGATGTCTGCGTTTTCAGGAGGGTTGCGGGATGATATCCGCGCCTCTATAGTTCCGTTTGATATTACAGATTATGCGCTCTTAGTGGAGAAATCGCGATTGATTGAATTGGATAATGTGAAAAGACAGAGAAGGTCAGAGATGAAAAAAAGATTTAAAGGTGTCACTCGGGACAAATCAGGTAGATCAGTTGATGCCCCGTGGAAGAAAAAGAAGCGACAACAAGCTGCGTCTACAGTTCGTACTCAAGTATCCCAGTCGACGATGACAAAGTGCGCCAAATGTGGCAAAATGCACAAAGGAGAATGCTTGACCGGTGTTTGCTTTTACTATCGTCAGTTGGGGCATCGACGAAAAGAGTGTCCAATGCTGCAAAGGGATGAGAGTTCGAGGGGAGCTCCAGCCTTGCCTACGTAGAAGATCTATCACATTGGGACTTCTAGGGAAGGGGAGTCGATTACATCGGTTCCCGCGGAAGGGGACAGAGATGAAAGGCAGGTTCAACCCCGAGCTTTCAACCTCGGGCAACAAGAGGCAAAAGCCGATGATACTGTAGTGACAAGTATGCTACATGTTCATGAATGTGTACTTAAAGTCCTTTTTGATACTGGTGTCAGTCAATCTTTTATTTCGTCCAATATTTTGGATTCTATCCGTACACAATCAAGTTGCAAAACCTTTGAATGTTCTTTTGCCAAATAATACAACTTTGATGACGCAAAAGCGAGTTGTAATATCATTGTCTTTCGATGATAAGCAAATTGAAGCGGATGTTGTCGTTCTGCCGCTGGTTGAATATGATGTTATCTTCAGTATGGACTGACTTTCCACTCGAGAAGCAGTAATTAACTGCAAAACAAAAGAGTTGGAATTTAAGTGCCCAGATGGGAGTTTCATAGTGTACAAAGGTCTGGGTGAAGTTGCAAAAAACATGATCTCAGCTACGAAAGCATGGAAGAAAGTACGAAAAGGCAGTGAAGTAATTTGGGTAGTGATTAAGGAATCAAAATAAGAGAAGAAAGAAATTACGGCGGTGCCCGTTGTGCGGGAATACTTAGATGTATTTCCAGAAGATTTATTTGATGTGCCTCCAGCCTGAGAAATTGACTTTGAGATTAAATTGACTGAATGAGATGCTCCAGTGGCCAAGGCACCGTATAGAATGACGCCTAAGGAATTAGCAGAACTCAATGTACAATTGCAAGAACTCGTAGAGAAAATTTTTATCCGGCCAAGTACTTTACCCTGAGGAGATCCAGTTTTATTTGTTAAAAAGAAAGATGGATCCCTCCGTCTGTGCGTCGATTATCACGAATTGAATAAGCTGACGGTTAAAAATAAATATCCTTTGTCTCGTATTGATGATCTGTTTGATCAGCTGGTTGGTGCCCGCGTATTTTCTAAAATTGATCTTCGATCAAGATACCACCAGCTGAGAATTAAAGAGGAGGATATTTTCAAGACAACATTTAGTAACAGGTATGAGTATTTTGAATTCGTTGTAATATCATTTGGTCTAACAAATGCTCCTGTAATTTTTATGGACTTGATGAATCGGGTCTTTAAAGCGTTTCTCGATCAATTCACGATCGTTTTCATAGACGATATTTTGATTTATTCAAAATCTGAAGCAGAGCATGCCCAACATTTGCGTCTAACGTTGCATACATTGAGAGAGCAGCGATTATTTGCCAAATATTCAAAATCTGATTTTTTGTTGCAAAAAGTGGCATTTCTGGGCCACGTAATTAATGCAGAAGGCTTGTCAGTTGATCCAGCAAAAATTGAGGCAATTGTGAACTGGACTCAACCAAAATCTGTAACAGAAGTGCGAAGTTTCTTGGGCTTAGCTGGTTATTATAGAAAATTCGTTAATGATTTTTCGAAAATAGCGCTTCTTTTGACACAATTAACTCGAGAAAATTTGTCGTTCAATTGGAAAGAAGATTGTCAACAAGCGTTTGACGCTCTCAAAGAAAGATTAACAACTGCTGCAGTATTGGTAATGCCTGAAGAATCAGATGGTTTTCAGATTTATAGTGATGCGTCATATGAAGGATTAGGTGCTTACTGATGCAACATGGAAATATAACTGCCTTTGCTTAAAGGAAATTGAAGGATGCAAAAAAGAATTATCCGACGCATGATTTAGAATTAGCGGCGGTTGTGTTTGCGCTATAAATTTGGCGACACTATTTATATGGCGTGCGGTGTGAAGTATTT
Source organism: Platanthera guangdongensis (assembly GCA_039583875.1). Classification (NCBI taxonomy): domain Eukaryota; kingdom Viridiplantae; phylum Streptophyta; class Magnoliopsida; order Asparagales; family Orchidaceae; genus Platanthera; species Platanthera guangdongensis. Next base: position 160,050,023 of record CM077159.1, read on the forward strand.
ACAGATCATAAGAATCTTAAATATATTTTTTACCAGAAAAGGAATAATTTACGACAGAGAAGGTGGTTGGAATTCAATAAAGATTATGATCTCAACATTCAATACCATCCTGGTAAAACGACTCTGGTAGCGGACGCCTTGAGTAGAAAAGGTATAGCTACAGTATCAGTAATTTCTCAATATCATAAGAAGCTTCTGCGTGATTTGCACGAGATGAACATTTGCATAATTTCAACGCCAGAAGAAAAGGAGCACAATTATTCCAAATACAGATCCAACGTTCACTCAAAGAAAGAATTCAGAAGGCAATACCACTGGATCCATTCCTGATTGGAGTGTTAGAAAATTTGAGGAAAGGAGAAGTGAGTGCATTTGTTGAAAAGGATGCAACACTCTTCCTAAATGACAAAATATGCGTACCTGACACAGATAATTTGCGAAAAGATATTTTATTCGAAGCTCATAACACGCCTTACTCGATACGTCCAGGCTGAACAAAAATGTAGCACGACCTGAAACAAGACTTTTGGTGGCCGAAAATGAAACAAGATGTGATTAAGTATGTTGCTCAATGTCATGCTTGTCAAATAGTAAAGGCTGAGCATTTGAAATCTGCTTGTTATCTCCAGTCACATCCAATACTTGAATGAAAATGGGATGGCGTTGCTATGAATTTTGTGTTTGGTTTGCCTCGCAGTAAGACAAAGAATGATGGAATTTGGATCATTATTGATCGTCTGACGAAAAGTGCGCATTTTATACCAATCAAGCAGGGTGGAATGATGGAGAAGTTGGTTGAATTGTATGTGAACACGATCGTGAAATTGTATGGGATTCCACGGACTATCGTATCTGATCGAGATTGTCGCTTTACATCAGATTTGTGAAGAAGGTTGTATAAAAGGTTGGGAACAAAACTTCTCTACAGTTCAGCCTGTCACCCCCAGAAAGATGGTCAATCTGAACGTACGATTCAGATACTCGAAGATTTACTTCAAATGGTGGTTTTGGATTTGAAAGGTTTTGGGAAAAATATTTGTCATTGACCGAATTTGCGTATAATAATATCTACCAAGCGAGGCTCCATTTGAAGCATTATATGGGAGGCGATGCAGAACTCCTTTGAGCTGGGCATAAGGTGGAGAGAAGAAATTATTTTCAAAGAAGGGCACCGCTAAAATTGAAGAAAAAGTTCGCATCAGTTAACAAAGGATGAAAATTGCACAAGACCGTCAACAAAAATATTACAATGCCTGACATCGTCTGGTGAACTTTACTGTTGGCGATCATGTGTGCTTAAAGATTAAACCTTTTAAAGGTGTTTCTCGATTGCGACATATCAGAATGCTGAGTCCAATGTGTGTTGGTCCCTTTCTCATTATCGAGCGGATTGGCGAAGTGGCGTATCGCCTAGCTCTGTCTACTGAATTACAAAAATTACATGATGTCTTTCATGTATCTGCACTTCGACGATATATTCCAAATCCAGATTTGATGATTGATCCCAATGATGTGCAAATAGAGGCCGATGTGTCGAGCCCAATTGAACCATCTCAGATTGTTGATCGACAAAGTAAAAATCTTCGGAACCGCGATGTGAAGTTTTCCAAAGTCTGGTAGAGAAGTCACCCCGCCAAGGACGCTACTTGGGAGAGAGAAGACATGATGCGTAATTTATGTCCTGCCTTCTTTCTGAGACAAGAAGAAGAATGAATTTTCGAGGACAAATATTCTGATAAGGAGGGGATAATTGTAAGACTTGAACTCGAGTTTTACGAAAAGATTTCTTTACTATCCCCGATGATGAGAACGAGAAAGTTGTGCTGCTTCAACGTCGCATAAAAGTTTAAATGTTCTGATTTATTTTGCGACGTTCATTTTGTTTTTTTATTCGAAAAAGCCATGTATTGAAATGAGAAATGAAAATGGGCCGGTTCGTTAGGACTGTTTTGGGCCGGTTACATGGAATAGGCTGGGGTGGTTTTGGTTTAGTGGGCTGGCTGCTTGAGGGAATATAAAATTCTTTGCCTTAAGCGGCGGACTGTACACTGACTATATTTCGATCTCTCGCCTTCTGGAGTTGAGCTCGATGAACTGCTAGGGTTCCTGCTTCTTCTACTTGTCGTTGCTGTCGTTTCTTGGCTGCTGCTGCCATCTCCTTGCTGCTGCTAACATTGCCTTGCTTGGGACTGCCGCCGATTTGGACAGCTGCTGCTGTTTGGCCGGCTATTTTTGAGCCGCACCTTCACTGTGAGCTTTATTCTCCCCTATATTTCATATGGTAGTGAATCTATGAGTTAGATGTTGAATATTGGAAATTTAGGGCTTTCCGATTTGGGGGTTTACTATGTTCTGGTTAGGGTTTCTGTGTTCTTGATTTTCCCTGAGCTTTTGGAGGGATGGTGCTGGGTGTGTGTGTGTGGCTGCTATTGGAGATGTTGTTGACCGACTGTTCTTGGCTGGTTATGTGTTGATGTTGGCCGGCTGCTCCTAGCTGGTTATGTGTTGTGTGCTGGTTGACTACTCTTGTTTGTGCTGGCCGGTTGTGTTTGTAGGGGATTTCACCTTGATGACGCTATTGCTGTAACTTTCGATATTGGTGATAGATGGAGTTGAACTGGTGCCATCAGAGTAGATCCTTCCCTAGGCAACTCCCCGAGGTCATAGTTGTGGCCGTCCTAGGAGTCAGTTCGTGTTTATTTCGGCGCAACCCTAAAGTAAATGATTTCTTGATACTGCAGAAGATGACGTCCAGCGATAGACGCAGCGAGAATCCTACGAGGGACAAGGACAAAGGAAAACTTTGGGTGAGTTATTACTACGTTGATTTGAATATTCGGTTTTACATTATTTTATTTCGAGCTACGTAACATTGCAATAAAGGGAAAGATATGAAATCACTAAAGTGATGAGCGAGTATTAGAAACTCTGAGGGGACTTGATATATTTTTAATTCCTATATTTGAAATTATATGAAAAAGAATGTGAAATAGAAAAGAAAAGAAAAGAAAAGACGTTGATGTATTGAAATGCACAGGGTCAATCTTGTGTGTGTGTGTGGGGGGTAGAGCCTCAGACTCCTACACCTCGTGAGAGGGGTAGAACTCTCACACCTTGTGGGGGGGGGGGGGCGAACTCCTACAGAATGTGATATAAACTTGTCCAATTTAGGAGGCGTGGAAGCCTATTGCGTGTGTTAGCGCCCTAAAACGGACAGTGATGAGATGGGCCGACGGGCCCATAAATGAAAGAAAATAAGATCGACCCTCAGCATTTCAAGTCAACGCTTAATATGATTATCGAACTGATTTGATTACTGAACTGATTAAGAATAAAAAGAATAAGAAGAGATGTCTATTTTACTGTCTTTCTGGCTTAGAGATATAAATGTGAATAACTGCTTATTTCTGCTGACTTTCTTGTCTGATTGCAGGGCAGTGAAAAAGTAAAGAACTCACTTAGTTTTGTAAACTAATTGGGTTTTGTTTTATTAGAATCAGACCGCCAGCGTACCAGGCCTCGCTAGGAGGATCCCAACGAAGACAGATCGTAGTCAGAGAGAAGACGTGGCTTGTCCACGGGTTAGCAGTGTGTTGTTGTTTTTTTTGTAGTGGATATAATGTACATGATGTATATTACTTGACAACTTAAAATTTTCATGTTTTACTTTTATTATCTGTTGCGTTATCTAACTTGTGAAAAACCGCTCAGAATATAGATTTAAATTGTGACGGACTTCGGGCCGTTACACGTCACCTGTGCGATAAACACCCATAAGATTGTGTGAAACAATTGCATTGGGATGCCACTCTATGATATGTTGAATGCCTCCACAGAGAAATCTCATCTGGTGGTCATCATAAGAGGTATAATAAAAGTGTGCAAATGCGATGAGTACTAATATAGATTCTCGGAATAGTGCAAGTGTCCTTACAAAACGATGAGGCAGCCACTACATGGTCAGCAGTAGGCTCCCGACTATTACTCCATACATGTGCCATCACTATAACATGGTGAGAATCTGATGAGTTTGTACTTGAAGGTAAGCCTATGATCGTGTCATTAACTAGGGCTATGCAGGGGGTAGAAGGACATACCACTGTAGTCAGAAATTTCATTATGAGTCAACATTATAAGCTGAACATATATAACTCTTTTGTTTCATTAAAGTTACTTGCAGTTTCTAAAACTTGATTTTATTTCTACCATCGTGATGTTGAAGAAGTTTAAATTAAGTCTACTTTATTTGGTTGGATGCCCAAATAAAGTTTATATAAGAAAAATGATGTTGAGAAGGCTCAAGAAGTTAAAAGTGTCTTCTATATAACAAGACTTTTATATTATCTGTTTAGGGTTTCTGATATAGACAATCCTAACTTTCATTTAGTGGATGACATGTAATACTCAAATTAAAAAAATTTGAAGGTTGAAACATATAGACATGAGAAGTTGGTGGACTTGGATTCTAATTGCCCTCTTTATGAGACAATTTATGATGTCCTTGTTGATCGATGAACCAAGAGTTGCACACCCCTACATTGCATGACTCATTCTCTAAATCAAAGGTAATCTTTTCACATATTTGATATTTATTCTATGATATAACTTGATATTTGTTAAGCATTTGTATGTATTATAGTCGAGAATGACTTGATGGAGTATCAAATAGAGTTGTTCCAAATACAGATGAGATTTCTTTGGAGAGAAGTAAATGCTTAAAGAGATACTTTCTAATGTGGCTGAGAGGAATATTGTCATTAATGACTTCTCTAGGTTTATGTGACTTGGTCAAGTTTTTAATGAGCCTGATAGTTTAGAGATTAGAGCAAGGTTGTCGGGATCAAGATCCTAGATAAGATCGTTTCAAGGTTGGATCAGATCAGATGGTAGGATTGGATCGAGTATCGCTTTACAAAATCTGGATCGATTACAAAATCTGGATCGTAAGATCCTTTGATTTCGATCGCGATCCTGACAACCATGGATTAAAGATTTCTTGTTGCCCAAACATTGGTGGAGCTATTGAGAAACATTGACACTGAGGTTACAAAAGATCGCTTTGAAGCTTCAAGGTCAACCTTCTTCATCCTCATGTTGTGACAGAAATTGGAGCACATACTCATTCATTCACTATTTGAGAAGAAACAAAATTCAACTACAACAAATTGATGATTTTGTCTATGTTCATAGTAATCTACACCTATTATTAAGGAGAAATGATATATACAATGAAAGATGTAGAATGTAGGATATTAGTGGAGATGCATGAACAAATACTTTTGATGGAGTTGACATGATTAGTGTTACTAACTTGTCTCTAGACGGGAGAATGAAGATTCGTTGATCTCCAACAATGAAGAAGAAGAAGAAGAAATTGACTGATGAACAAGCTTAAGTTTTATTTTTATCTATTTTAGATAAACATATAAGATGTTAAATTTAAAAGGTTACAGATGTTTTATGTTTCAGAACTTCATGTTATGTTACATTGTTTTGTGGACTTGTACTTCAAGTTATGATTTATGTTTGATGTGTACACACACACATATATATAAATTAATTATAACGTATCACACCATACACACATCTTTGTTTTTTTAAATTTTTGTACAAAATACATATTGTACCCGATACCTGTACCGGTGCCTCCTCGCTATCTGCACATTGTTCGTTTAATCCCAAGATCAGCTGATCGATATATTTGCTAAATAGTTTGAATTATGATACCTTTACAAATAACATCTCGGTGTTTGGAATGATTGATATCTACTCTTATCTTGAGGGAAAAGTTGAACTATATGTATATTAAGTTAGATTTTGGGTATGTTAAAGCCCAATTGTAAAGGCCCATTAGAGAGCCCATTGTAGATTCTTTCTATTCATCTTATTTAGTCTTAAACCTCCCGTGGAGTTTAATTGCCACCCTGTTTAGATGATGTAAGACTAGCTTTAGATTGAAATAATACAATTTTATATTTCAAATTCTGAAATGTTCATAGGTTGCTATAGATGTGATCTACTGCATCTACTCAATCAGGATATTGTTATGAGCTGCATACCCGTTATCTAGTTGATTATGATTCTCTATTATGTAGGTATCATCATTATATAAGTGTTATCGTTATGTAAGGCCTTGAGCACCGGACCTCGTAATAGGTGTCATTATCGTTGTTTGTCTTTTATATGTTGTAAGCCTATATAAAGGCATATAAGGTTGCATGAAGAAAGCAAGAAGTTCTATTTCCTATCGATTATGTGAGATCATTGGTGGCTCTCTCCTCTAAGGAGCAACTCCGCTTAGGCAGCCACAGTTAGGGATCCACAGTATCGTTCCTTCGCTCCTTCCACATTCCCTGAGTTGGCACATAACATAGCAAATATTTAGACTTATGGTTCACTAGAAGAATAAGGTTTAATAATTATTCGTAATAATTATTGTTTTCGCTTTGATTGAGATTATAATTTATAACCTATGTGCTCATGTCCGTATATTGAAAATTTTCATTTGGCTGAGATTATTACCTAAATAAATCATATTTAGAGGAATCTCGCAATACGTATATGCATTATTATGTATTATGTCTTGTAGTGAGGGACTCCATCTATATAAGGAGCCTTAGGGGTGGAGTTTTGCTTAGCTTTGGAGTCTGTGTTTTGGGCTCTCTGGGAGAGTTGAGTGTCAAGGAGGGCCCAATCTTCATATGCTTGGTAGGGCTTATCTCCTTATTGTATTTTTTATTTTCGTTTAATGCAATGCAAGTTTCGTGTTATCGATCTTGATATGACTACGCTGTATCAATTAATTTGACTCGCCAGACATTTAGGATTTTCTGCGAAATCCAAATTTGAAATTCTTCCCTATTCCAGCCGACAAACCATTTCCTTCCAGTCGAATGGACAACCTCCGCACATCAAGCTCTTCCTCAAATCGAGATCTCCCTCCTTCCCGCACGTGCAACCCGCTTCAGCATCGCCGATGTACACGTCATGGCTTTTTGTCATTTACGCCGTCCAGCAACGACCGGCTCACTCGCTCACTGACATAGACAACTCTCGCTCATTGATAGGGACGAATCCCTCGACGCTTCCCTCGTCGTCGACCCACGCTTCAGCTAACAGCTCGACGCTTCTCTCATCGTCAACCTGAACTACCCCCGATGATTTCTGCCGTCCAACATCAACCGACCCCTGCATTTTCGACTCCCATGACTTCTGCAGCGGCTCCTAATGACTTCCAGTGCTCCTTCGACTTTCTGCGCCTCCAACCTTCTCTTCTTCCTCTCCAGTCGTGCCCGACGGCAGCCCAGCGGCCCGACAACACTCTGACAGCCTTCCAGCGGGAGCTTGTCACCCTTACAACACCCCCCCCCCCCCCCCCCCCCCCCCCCCCCCCCCCCCCCCCCGCGCGCGACAATCCGGCAGCCCTTTAGCGGCTCCTGCAACATTCTGGCAGCCTTTCTGAGCCTCCCGCCGCTTTCTAGCGTCCCGCCCCCATTTTTCCACCATGGCTCCTCTTCTGGACTCGGTGCATGCTCATTGCGATCGAGTTGAAGTAGCCCTAGATAATCTCCTCGCCATGGCCCTTGATATTCGTCATCAGCTCCTTCCACATACCCGCTTACAACCCCTGCCCGCCACTTTGCTTCCCGATGAACCTCCTCTATCCGTCCCACCGCCACCCCTCAATGGGTCTTCGACCATTAGAACCGCTGCCACTTCCTCCTTTTTGGACACCACCATCATTCTCCCACTGTCGACCACAACACGCACCCCCATAATTCCCACAATCCTTCGATTCTTGCTAGTTGCCCTCCCATCCACGCGCCTTCCGACATTTCCATGACAGAGGCTCCACCTGGCTCCTTGCCATCCTTTCGCACGTCGCCACACACGTTTTTGCCACCCGACATTTCTTAGAGACTCTCGCCCTCCTGGAGCTCTTATCTCCCGATTCCTCGCTTCCCACATCTCTCGAGACCACCGTTATCCTACCCTCACATCTTGTCACTCTCCAACCTCGACCAGACTTCCCATCAGGTTTCTTTCCAAATCTTCACTACCTACTCCTCATCGACCTAATGTTAGACCCCACGACCCTCGTTCAGGATTTGGATGGGTTTCCACCATCGGTCTTCATAGCATCCGACCTCCGGTAGAGGTCCTGGACCAACTGGCGTGCACCTCGCTCGACTTTGAGAATAAAATATTTTGTAGGCATGGCATTGCTTCACCTCTCGGGCAGTCCCATGCCGAGTTCTATGCCCGTTTCGGTCACCTGTACCACAACTTTGCAGCAACCCACCACGATGTCTCTAAGCTTCTGATATTTCACCTGATCCACTCACCAGAGGAGCCTCCCGAGTCTCACCGACATGCCATTGAGGCCCTTCTAGGCTCGACCTTGGGGACAAGGTCGTTTTTTAGGCTGGGTGTGGTGATACGTATACGCATTATTTTGTATTGTGTCTTATAGTGTGGGGCTCCATCTATATAAGGAGTCTTAGGGGTGAAGTCTTGCTTATCTTTGGAGTCTGTGTTTTGGGATCTCTTGGAAAGTAGAGTGTCTCGGAGGACCCAACCTCCAGATGCTTGGTAAGAGTTATCTCCCTATTGTATCTGTGTTCCCTTTGTGCTTGTTTAATTCAATGCAAGTTTTGTGTTCTCGATCTTGATACGACTACGGTGTATCATCTCAGGGCCACATATTAACTTTTATTGACAGTTTGAGATTGCAACACAACTACTTAGAGAAATCTCAGAATGTAGAAATTATTAGTAAGGTGTTTCCTGAAATCTTAGGAGAATAATATATTAATATCGCATGATTGTGATTATTACCTAAGTGAAGATCTACTTCAAGGATTCTCAAGATAAATGAGATTATAATCTAAATACTCTGAGGAATCTGAGGATAGAAGAGATCATAACCTAAAATACTCCGCAAAATCTCATGACGATAGATGCATGCTGCAGAAACCGTGATTATAACCCAAATGAAGATTTTCTTTGAGTATTCTCAGGATAGAAGGAATATAACTGAAGTAAGGAATATAACTGAAGTAAGATTACTTGGGCTTTGCTAGGTGGAGCAGTCTAGCACGTAGGCCGCCAGAGGCACACCGGAATGTTGTACTAGAGGTCTGGAGCTTTGTTTTTCAGCCCGGGATGGCGCCACATTCGTCGATTTTCGGCATGCAAAACACCGCCACGTCGGAGCAAGCATTTGGCATGGGTTCTGGTTCCCCTCCGGTCACCACCGCGCCCGAGCCGGACTCCTCCGCCAAACGTAGCCTAGAGGTGAAATAATCTAAATGAAGAATCACTTAGAGAAGATTTTTATATTTCTTTGCAGTATAGAGCATGTGGGACCTCTCGATGATATATGCAAATAATAGAGTTTGAGAATATAGCTCACTAAGAGAATTTCTAAAGTTATAATGCTTAGAAGATTCATAGCACATTGAGCAAGTAAAAAAATAATGATGGCGTGATATTGACGAGCATGATAGTATTATTGTTTTGTGATGGAATTACTATTTTGATTCCTGTTTGATGAAGAAAATATTTATTGTTATACAATTATTGTAATATTTATTTTTTATTGTTTATGTTTGACAAGAAAGGGAAATTATCATGTTTAGAAAAAATCATTAACTCTTACCATCCTCATTAATTCAAGTATCCGGGCTGGGGTGTGACATAATGTCTAAGATTCTGCCTTTTTCTACGTGAAATTCTATATTACCTAACATGTGTTGTGGGAAAGTTATCATCAGTAATGTAATTCTCTTAGTTCAACAACATTTCAAAACCCGTTCGACACTCGATATTTGAGGAAACTAAGCAACAATAATAAAATGGACTGTTATGCCCCCACACCCGCTTGGGTTCTCGGGACATAAGTACTCACGACGGATCAAGGAGCGCGCTCAAGACAACGGGGCTGAACCATCTGGTTCAGCCCCCACACAATAAACCGGCCGGGATAGGGGCTGAACCACTCCGGTTCAGCCCCACTTGAGGGGGCCGGCCGGCCCCCTCTTTCCCCGGGTATTTATAGCCCGGGGATGCTTGGGATGATCATTCATGAACTATCAGGTATTCTCCTCCTCTACTCTCAAACCCTAACCCTAGTATCTTCTTCTTCCCCTCTAGTTTCTCCTTTTTCCTCTCTACTTCTTGCTAGATCGTATCATTTGGTATCAGAGGAACTTTCCTGCGACCATGGTGACTCGCTCGGAGGCGGAAGCGTCACGATTGGCAACCCTAGAGGAGAACTACGTAGGGTTGGCGGATTCGGTGACGGCAATGGAAGCTCGCTTGAACACGTCCACAAAGAGCATGGAAGAACGCATGGATGGACGCATGGAGGAGATCAAGGCGCTGTTGATGCAGTCGTTGAAGGGAAAAGCGGTTCCGGGCAGCGATTCGGAGGCGGAGGCGTCGCAAAATGGCCAACCGGCAACCAATGGAGGGGCAGCCGGCTCCGGAAACCTGTTCCAGGGCGGGATCGGGACCGATCCGAGCCGCACGGAGCCCGCGGGCATCGGATCGGCCCCCGCCTGGACCGGAGCGCCGCCCAGCCAGGCGGGCTGGACAGGGGCGTCGGGGGGCGCTGACTACAGCCGCCCAGGGGGCAGCTATCTCCCCCGACACCCGCCGACCTGGGCCGCCCAACATCTGCCGCATCCGGGCGTGCCGGCTGGAAGCGGACCAGGCGGTCCTTCCGCCACCCAGGAGAGGGCCGCGGCAGAGCCCTGGCGGACCCGCGAGGCTCCAGCAGTGCCCTTGCGACCACCGGGGGCTGTCAACGCCAATTTCGGAGGAAGAATGGGCCTTCTACCGACGCCACAGCACGTGGGAGGGCCGATGAGGTTCGGCAACGGCGAAACATGGCACGAACAGCCTCCCCGACAAGGATTTCAAGGCGGAGGACAGCAATGGGGCGGCGGCCAAGGGGGAGCGAACTTCCATGACCATTACGGCCGACCACCACAGGGACCGGAGTTTAACGGGAGACACGGCGACATGCATCAACGACCCTACATGCCTCCGAAGAGAACTCGCATGAATTTCCCTAAATTCCGCGGCGGGGATGCGTTGGAGTGGGTGCAAAAGGCTGAGCTGTTTTTCACTTATCAGGAGATTCCAGATGACCAGTGGGTGCAGTTGGCGTCCTTCCATCTGGAAGACGACGCATACCAGTGGGCTCAGTGGTTCATACGGGCCTACGGATACGCAACATGGGCCAACTTTGTGGAAGGGTTCGTGGCACGTTTTGGGCCGTTGGAATACGAGGATGTGGAGGCCACGCTACAGAAGCTTCGTCAGAAGGGTACAGTGATGGAGTACCGAGCGGACTTTGAGAAGCTAGCAAACCGGGTCAATTGGGAGGAGAAGACGCTCCTCAGTTGCTTCATATCCGGCCTGCGGGATCATTTGAGGGATGAGGTCCATGCGTACATGCCGCGCAGTCTTAGTCATGCCATCAGTCTGGCGCGCATACAGGAGGAGCGCTTCAACCGACAAAGAATCGGGCTCCACCAAGAGCCCCACCCATCCCAGCGGCAGGTAGAAGGGAGCAGGCACCGGCGGCTCGACCGACAGTGACGCGACTCACCTGGCCTGAGCTACAGGCCAGAAAGGAGAAGGGATTGTGCTTCAACTGCGATGAGAAATACGCCCCGGGGCATCGCTGCCAAAAGGTGCAAGTCTTCATGCTGCGCGAGGAGGATGAGGAGGAGGACACCCCGGGCATCGAGGACGAGGAGGAGTTGGACTTGGCGGAGTTTGGAGTCTCGATTCAGGCCATGGAGGGGTGTATGGCCCCCCTCACTATGCGGATCAAGGGCAGGATTGGCAAACAAAGGGTAACCATCCTCATTGATAGTGGGAGCACCCACAATTTCATCAACCCGGAGGTGGCACTGAGGGCAGGGCACCCAGTAGACAAGAATGCGGCTTTCCAGGTCATGGTCGCGGATGGTAGCAAGCTGCGGTGCGAAGGGGCACTGAAGGGAGTGGAGATACATCTTACGGGATATGTGTGTAGCACCGATGTCTACCTCCTGCCGATTAAGGGGTCCGATATGGTCCTTGGGGTACAGTGGCTCCGCCAACTACGGCGGGTGACTACGGACTGGGACCGCATGACACTGGAGTTCACGCAGCAGGGGACCGATTACTGCTTACACGGTATACGATCCTCCCCCCTCAAGGAGATCTCACTACGAAGCCTGCTGAGACTGGAGGAGCAGGGGAGTATGATGGCCATGATACTCGGGGTGACGGCTGAGGGACCCGAAACACAGGTGGAGTCGGACCAGTTGCAACTTCTTTTAGCACAGTTCGAGGATGTCTTCCAGGAGCCACACACTCTTCCTCCGTCGCGCTTCCGGGATCACCAGATACAGCTGAAGACGGGGGTGGACCCTACCAATATCCGCCCCTACCGCTACCCGCACGTTCAGAAGGCAGAGATCGAACGCAGCGTACGGGAGATGCTGGCAACGGGCATCATTCGGCCCAGCACCAGCGCGTTCTCTTCTCCGATCATATTGGTCAAGAAAAAGGACGGTTCCTGGCGATTCTGCGTCGACTACCGGGGCTGAATAGCTCCACCATCAAGGACAAGTTTCCCATTCCCATGATTGAAGAGCTGCTGGATGAGTTGCACGGCGCAAGTCTGTTCACCAAACTGGACCTTCGGTCCGGTTACCATCAAATTCGCATGAAGGGAGAGGATGTCCATAAAACGGCGTTCCGCACCCACGACGGGCACTATGAGTTCTTGGTGATGCCGTTCGGGTTGGCCAACGCCCCCTCCACCTTCCAGGCTGTGATGAACGAGATCTTCCGACCACTTCTGCGCCGGTATGTCCTGGTATTTTTTGATGATATACTAATCTATAGCAGGACTTGGGACGACCATTTGGAGCACGTGCGACATGTCCTCGCCACACTGCGGGAGCACCGCCTATACGCCAAACGGTCCAAGTGCTCGTTCGGGCAGAGCGAGGTCGAGTACCTGGGGCACCTAGTGTCCGCCCGTGGGGTCCAGGCCGACCCACAGAAGATTGCTAGTATGGTGTCTTGGCCCCAGCCCACGACAGTGCGAGCCTTGCGTGGCTTCCTCGGCTTGACGGGATACTACCGCCGTTTTGTGAAGGACTACGGCAAGATCGCTCGACCTCTTACCCAACTGTTACAGAAGGATGCCTTCCAGTGGAGCACCGAAGCAGATGAGGCCTTCCGGGCCTTGAAACAGGCCATGACTACTACACCGGTGTTAGCCCTGCCGGATTTCGCTAAAGAGTTCGTGGTTGAGACTGACGCGTCTGGCGTCGGCCTCGGGGCAGTTCTGATGCAGGAGGGTCGGCCGCTCGCATACTTCAGCAAGGCCTTGGCCCCTCGGACGTTGGGACTTTCGACGTACGAGAAAGAGATGTTGGCCATTATCCATGCAGTCGAAATGTGGCGGCCCTATCTTTTGGGACAGCACTTCCAGGTCCGTACCGACCATCAGAGTCTGAAGCACTTCCTCGAGCAGCGTTTAGCGTCCCCATTGCAGCAGAAGTGGTTAACCAAGCTGATGGGTATGACTACGAGATTGTGTACCGACGGGGCCGAGATAATGTGGTTGCGGACGCCCTCTCCCGCCTACCTGAGAGCTCTCTCTCTCTCGTGTCGGGACCGGTCGTCACCACCTTGGACGAGATACAGGCAGAGGTACTCCAGGACCCCGAGTTATGCAACATTGTTGAGGCGCTACAGCAGGGTAAGGAGACGGAGCCGGGCTATCATCTTCAGGGCCAGCGGCTTTACTTTCAGGGCAGAGTGGTCATTCCATCCGCGTCGCCGTGGCGGACAACGATGATGCAGGAGTTTCATGCCTCTCCCACCGGCGGCCACGGGGGAATCCTGCGGACTCTTCAACGGCTTAGGGCCAATGTTTTCTGGAAGGGAATGCGGCGAGATGTGCAGCAATTTGTGCGGGAGTGTGAGGTTTGCCAGCGCCAGAAGTACGAGACCACATCACCAGCCGGGCTCCTCACTCCGCTAGAGATTCCGCACCAGGTTTGGGACACCATCTCCATGGACTTCATTGACGGACTGCCCAAGTCCCACGGCAAGACCGTCATTCTGGTGGTGGTAGACAAGCTCTCCAAGTATGGTCACTTCCTGCCTTTGAGCCATCCGTACACCGGGGAGACAGTTGCAGAGTTATTTGCGCGGGAGATTGTGCGCCTCCATGGACTTCCGCGCTCCATCATTTCCGACAGAGATCCGGTTTTTATCAGCAGTTTTTGGAAGGAACTCTTTCGGCTACAGGGTACCACGCTACGCATGAGCACCGCCCATCATCCTCAGACAGACGGACAGACGGAGGTCCTCAACAGGGGGGTGGAGACTTACTTGCGGTGTTTTGTGATGGATGAGCCGCGCACGTGGACCCGTTGGTTGCATTGGGCGGAGTACTGCTACAACACGTCTTTCCACACGGCTAGCAAGCTCACCCCATTCGAGGTGGTGTACGGCCGTCCTCCCCCTACTTTGAGTTCTTATGAACCCGCCAGCACCGCTCTTCCAGCCGTGGAACGGACACTTCAGGACCGGGATCGCACCTTAGCCGTACTTCGGGACACTCTGCGGGTCGCTCAGGACCGCATGAAGGCGCAGGCGGACAAACACCGCACCGACCGGGAATTCGCAGTGGGCGATGAGGTTTTCCTCAAGCTCCAACCTTACCGCCAGCTGTCTGTCTCTCGGAGGGTCAATCAGAAACTCGCCCCACGTTACTACGGGCCATTTCGCATCCTACGCCGGGTGGGCCCTGTCGCATATACCTTGGATCTTCCGGCGGGGTCTCGCATCCACCCGACATTCCATGTCTCTGTTTTAAAGAAAAAGCTCGGGGCTTCCGTTCAGGCCAGCCCTTTCCTACCCGAGGCAACCAGCACGGGTGAGTTGCGGCCATCCCCCGAAACTATTTTGCTCACCAAGTGGAAGAAGTCGGGCACGGAATACCGACCAGCAGTGCTTGTCAAATGGCAACAGTTGGATGCAGCTCACAACTCCTGGGTTGACTTGCTAGAGTTCCGAGAGCGGTTTCCAGACTTCCACCTTGAGGACAAGCTGGTGCTTGATGGGGAGGGGAATGTTATGCCCCCACACCCGCTTGGGTTCTCGGGACATAAGTACTCACGACGGATCAAGGAGCGCGCTCAAGACAACGGGGCTGAACCATCCGGTTCAGCCCCCACACAATAAACCGGCCGGGATAGGGGCTGAACCACTCCGGTTCAGCCCCACTTGAGGGGGCCGGCCGGCCCCCTCTTTCCCCGGGTATTTATAGCCCGGGGATGCTTGGGATGATCATTCATGAACTATCAGGTATTCTCCTCCTCTACTCTCAAACCCTAACCCTAGTCTCTTCTTCTTCCCCTCTAGTTTCTCCTTTTTCCTCTCTACTTCTTGCTAGATCGTATCATGGACACAATACAATAAAGATGATAGAATATTTAAAGCATACAGTGGAAACAAAAGACTAATGTTAGGGTTAAAGAAATACCTCAATAACTAATTCACAGAAACAACTAGAAGTAAAAGTGAATATATTTGAATACTGGAAACTATAAATAAGTCTGCTACCCTGAGTTCATACGAAACAAAGAGTGTGATCCAAAAGGCAATGTTTTAATGGAAAACCATAAACTAAAAACTGCATAAACTCTCAGAAGTTCATGCTAAGCAAATATCCAGACCTAAGCCTCTTGTAAAGAAAAGTTCGAAAATGAATCAATCCACTGGTGAGTAAGAAAGACTCTTCCTCCCAGAGATGCTAAAATAATAAAATAGTAACATGCTTGAAGGTCTAAATATGTCAATTTGAAACTAGAAAATATTATTTCTGAACATCGTAACTAGTGCATATGTAATCATGAATAAGTCATTTTCATAAATCATATTTTCCTAGTTGTGTCCAAAAATCCCGACCGGGCCGGTCGGGCCTGGGTTTTTTTCCAACCGGGCTCGGCCTGGGCTCAGTTTGAGTCGTGCCGTGTCGGGCCCGGGCTCTCTCTCAAAGAGGGGGCCCGATAAGGCCCTTCAGGCCGGCCCGGGCCCGGGCCGGCCTGAATACCAAAGACGGGATTTTAATCCTACCTAATCATAGGCGGGATTTCTGGCTTAGCCCGGGTGCCGGGCTCAGGCTAGCCCGGCTCTCGGGCTTTGCCCGGCCTAGCCCGGGCACCAGGCCTTGCAACCGACTAAAATGGGGGCCCGGTAAGGCCCCCAAGCCCGGCCTTGGCCCGGGGTGGGCCTAGCCGAGCTTTCCGGGCCCGGACTTTTTGCCCACGACTATATTTTTCGTGATTTATTGTTTATTGGGTTCTAATCAACATTTCTAAAATTATTTAAGCGAAGTGATTCCTAAATTCCGAGTCCACGCTTAAACCTGAGGTGACTGATCTGCATGTTTTTCTTAGTTTTTAAGTTTCATAGATTACTAGGCACATTCTGTGATTTACGTCTTTGATGACAATAAAAGTGCCCTAATACGTTCCTAGCGCAGGGCACAGACTCACATCTAACTGTTTCAATACGTGGAATGGGTTCGTGGCCTACCAAGCCCTATTTGTATGACGGTGTACATCAATCAATCATAAGAGAAAGACCACCTGTGCCTCCTATTGAAATGATCATCTAGTGTTCGACACAATCATTCTATTAGGTCATCCGCAAAAGACCACTAGTTTGAGACACTCATCCCATTGATCTTATCTATTCATACAATAAAACTTAATTTTCATATGATAATACATCGATTTATAACACAACACTTTTTCATGTAATTTGGATTCATGTATAATCTTATGCAATCTAGGAAAAAATCTATAAAAGGTGGTATGTCGGCACAAAAGGAAGGAACTCTTACATCGGTGTTCTTGCTTACATAGACACAACACAACAACATAGAGTATGTTTGTTTGAGTGTTTTTGCTCCATCTCCGTTTGGATAAAAACGACAACACTCCTTTAAAGCTGTTTGGTAAACTCCCATTCCCACCACCACTGCTCAAACACTCTATTTTGACCCTTTTCTGAGACCGTAGCCACCTCCCTCCATCTCTCACCACTCCATTCCCATCGCTCCCATTGTTAACGCTCCCACTCCTACCACCCAAACAAACAAACCCTATTAAGGGAGGTGGCTATAGTCTCTCCTGGTTATTCTGAAATAAAAACAACAGTGTTATTCCTCGCTTCTAGTGTTTGCCTGAAACACATGGGGGAAAACACGTCTTAAAAGTAAATGAAAACAACTGATCTATAGCAGAAACTAAAGAAGAGCCATGTTTTACTCACAACTTTCGCTGAAATGAATTTCATACAAATTTATGGAAACCCAAAACTGACGGGCACTGGAATGGCAAAAAAGTTGAAAGCTCACAGAAAATAATTGTTTGGCATCTACTTGGTCTGTGTTTGGCGTCAACTCGCTCACACTCTTACTGCTCCCACTCCCACGCCCCAACAGATAGATCCGTAATCTCTCCAAGTTATTTTGAAATCAAAACCACAGGGCTCCTCCTCTCTTCTAAGGTTTGTTTGAAACACAAGGGGGAAAGCTTGTCTTAAAAGTAAATGAAAACAACTGGTCTATTGCCGAAACGAAAGAAGAGCGCCATGATTTACTCACGAATTTTGTTGAAATTAGGTTCATAACAAATAAATCGAAAACCCAAACTGACGGCACTGGAATGGCATAAAAGTTGAAAGCTTAAAAAAATAATTGTTTGGCGTCAACTTGGTCCATGATTCCAGAGGAGATGTCAATCTTAGACTTGGGAGATCGATCGAGTGAATGACTGGATCGACTGCTAGGGCAACATAGATGACAACCCAAGAACATGTAGTCATCGACGTAGTGGACAAGGCAAGGGAACTGAGCGTCGTTCAGGATCAGCAGTCACTTGAAGGCCATGTGGGAATGACAAAACACTAGCTTTCTCTTCATCGTGGAACCATTACTCCTGGCCCGCGACACACGTCTCGGCTTTACTTAGAAGAAGAAAAATAACTAGTGTCTACGTGAAATGGTAGAGGCCATGGCTTTACTTGCGGCGCTTGGAATAGAGTGCCGATCGATTGAACTGAGTGAACAAATCCACATCAATTTAAATAATCCGAAGTACTGAATGAAGTTTTCAGAAATTACAAAAAGTGTTATCGTCGACTGAAAATATGCTAATCCTCGCCGAAATATCTCGTGAAACTCTAAATTGCCTTCAAAATAAAATCGTGGAATTCCCCGCTAAATGAAAAATAGTTCCTTGATTATCATGCAAAACTAAGAATGCCAAGCATAACTTTCTCAATCTATGGCGACGATGTCAACATTGACTCTGGTCGGACCTTGAATTTATAATTGTAAATTTAAAATAAGAATTTCTGTTGTTACAAGTAATCTAGTATTTCCTTTGCACTATATTATTTGCCCATTTTGTCACCCTTCATTTTTTTTGCCTTCAGTGCATGATTGCATTGTGTACTAGTTGTTCAACAAGGAAAAATTTATATCTACGACATGATCTATGTGATGGCTTAGTGCATTCAACATCTGTCATCTAAAAGCTTTCCATCATCGACATACATTGCAATTGACAGAGCTTCATCATCTATGATACCATGTACAGGTTTGGTTTGGAAAAAATTAACTGAAATTGAATCTTGCCATCATAAATTAGACTAAGGGTCCATTTGTGGTGGCGTCAGGCTTCCAGTGCGATCAGAGCGAACCCCTCCGCCGTTGTTCCTTCCCGTTTGATTTTCCGCCTTCCCCCACCGTTTCCAGCCGTTGCCCCTACGAACGGAGAAATCACTCTATCTCAGATTCTGCCTCCTTCCCTCTGGTCACAACCTGCGATGAGTTTTATCCCTCACCAGAGCCCTAACGACGCACCAAGCAGTGGAAATGAAATAATACATAATTGATTATCAAGGAGGTCCCTTACTCATACATATACCTGAGTAAGGGAAAATCTAAAGCAAGGAAAAGACCAAATTACCCCAACCCGGGGTTAATACAGAACTGGACTACGACGGCTTGAAAACGCAAGAAGACGCAAGAAGACCAGGCTACACGTAAGTATGAGAGTATGAAAAGTCTGCCTTCTGAGGTACCCCCTTGGGTCTATTTATAGTTTTCTGAAAATAGTCTGCAAACAGACAACCTCCGCTATCCCAAACAGCTATATGCAATCCAGATTGACCTGCCAACAGCGTAACTCTGCTATTATGAAGGGCTAACGACAGGCTAGCAGTGGAAAAATGATAAAAAATACATCATACAACACAGGGCGAGTGACTCTGGAAAACTTCCACTCGCACGGGGTGGCGCGTGCCTGATGGTGCTATCACTCGCTTCCTCCTTATGGCCCTAGGCGAGTGCGAGCTCGAAAATGCCCCACTTGCCAACTTCCTGTCGAGATACCTGGGCGAGTGCGAGCCTGCCGCTCCACTCGCCAACTGTTCCACTTCACCCCACCTGGGCTAGCCGGCGGGTCTGTCGAGATCATACTCAACGCCAGAAAGGAAGCGTTGAGTGTCTAGGCCTCACTCAACACCAAGGAAAAGGGAGCGTTGAGTGCCTGGGCTTCACTCAATGCCAAGGAAGCGGAAGCGTGGAGTGAGGTAGCCTCACTCGACGCCATATGCGAGTGGACCCGACTCCAGGAGCTTGGCTGGTTTGGCTCCTGTCGAACTCCACTCGCCGGATATGTGGTTGTACACAATCTCCGCTCTTTACGAGGTTGTCCCCAAGCTCGGAAAGAAACATCCAACCCAAGAGATCAACGAGTGGAGTTCGACAGGAGCCAGACTAGCCAAGCTCCCGGCGTCGGTTCCACTCGCATCTGGCGTCAGGTCCACTCGACGACATTCACTCTGGCGTCGAGTGAGGCTACCTCACTCAACGCTTCCTCTTTCTTGGCGTTGAGTGAAGCCTAGGCACTCAACGCTCCTTTTTCCTTGGCGTTGAGTGAAACCTAGACACTCAACGCTTCCTTTCTGATGTTGAGTATGATCTCGGCAGACCTGTCGGCTCGCCCAGGTGGGGTGTAGTGGAACAGTTGGCGAGTGGAGCAGCTGACTCGCACTCGCCCAGGGATCTCGACAGGCAGTTGGCGAGTGGAGCATTTTTGGGCCGGCACTCTCCTAGGGCCATAGGGAGGCGGCGAGTGCTAGCACCATCTGGCACTCGCCACCCCGTGCGAGTGGAAGTTTCTCAGAGCCACTCGCCCAGTGTTGTATGATGTATTTTTTACCATATTGTCCCCGCTGGCCTGCCCTTAGCCCTTCAGAACAACGGAGTTACGCTGTTGGCGGACCAATCTGGACTGCATATAGCTGTTTGGGACAACGGAGGTTGGCTGTTTGCAGACCATTTTCAGAAAACTATAAATAGACCCAAGGGAGTACCTCAGAAGGTAGGCTTTCCATACTCTCATACTTGTGCCCTGGTCTTCTTGCGCTTTCTGAGGTATCCTTAGCTCAGCACTTGGCTAAGGAGGAGAAACGCTATAAGATCTTTCGGGTGTGTGGTGGGACCTCCGTGCTGGAGCCTTGGGTCTGTTCCTTGTGCTAAGTCTTTAGTTGTTCGGCTTGTGAGAGAGAAGTAAGTATGCGATCACCCCTTCCCCAAGGGTTGAACTCCACAGAGACCGATTTTTCGGTTTCAACATTTTGGTTCTGAAAATGGTCTGCAAACAGCCAATCTCCGTTGTCCCAAATAGCTATATGCAGTCCAGATTGGCCTGCCAACAACGTAACTCCGCTGTTTTGAAGGGCTAAGGGCAGACCAGCAGGGGCAAAATAGTAAAAAAAATACATCATACAACACTGGGCGAATGACTCTGGGAAACTTCCACTTGCACGGGGTGGCGAGTGCCCGATGGTGCTAGCACTCGCCGCCTTCCTATGGCCCTAGGCGAGTGCGAGCCCAAAAATGCCCCACTCGCCAACTGCCTGCCGAGATCCCTGGGCGAGTGCGAGCCTGCTGCTCCACTCGCCAACTGTTCCACTCCACCCCACCTGGGCGGGCCGGCGGGTCTGCCGAGATCATACTCAACGCCAAAAAGGAAGCGTTGAGTGTCTAGGCTTCACTTAACGCCAAGGAAAAAGGAGCGTTTAGTGTCTGGGCTTCACTCAACACCAAGGAAGAGGAAGCGTTGAGTGAGGTCGCCTCACTCGACGCCAGGGCGAAGACGTTGAGTGGACCTGACGCCATATGTGAGTGGACCCGACGCCGGGAGCTTGGCTGGTCTGGCTCCTGTCGAACTCCACTCGCCGGATATGGGGTTGTACACTGTTCATGTCTCCCGATAAACACGGTATGATCAGATTGGGCTTGCTTGTACCCAAATTTGAGCATCGCCATGAGAAATCTCCTGAACCAGGCCCTAGGTGATTGCTTCAGGCCATATAAGGATTTCCTTGGGCGGCAGACAAGCCCTTTAGCTCCTTTCTTCACAAAATCAGGAGAAAATTTCATGTACATCTCCTCCTCAAGCTCACTGTGGAGGAACACATTTTTCACGTCCAGTTGATGAAGGTCCCAGTCCAGGCAAGCAGCACACGATAGCAATACTCGAATAGAGTTCATCTTTGCTACAGGAGCAAAAGTCTCCTGATAATCAAATCCTTGAGTCTGAGTGTATCCTTGAGCGACCAGACGTGTTTTGTACCGTTCCACCTTGCTTCTGCTTAACAGAGAAGACCCACCAAGAACCTATAGTTTTCTTTCTTGAAGGGAGAGCAGAGATATCCCACGTGTGATTTTTGTCAAAGGCAGACATTTCATCTTGCATAGCCTGTGTCCAAGCAGGTAACTCCAAAGCTTCCTTCCATGTCTTAGGAATAACAACTAGGGAAAGAGATGAATCAAAAGTCCGATGAATCAAAGTAAGATGATAAACCACATGATTAGAAATCGGATGCTGTGTATAAGTAGTTTTACCCTTCTTTAGCAAAACAAGGGGAATATGCAGATCAACATCATCAGATTCTGAGTCTGGCATTGTTAAAGGTGGAGCTGTGGTGGCCTGGGTACCTGAACGATGGTGGTATACATGGGGAAAAGGAGAAATTGTAGTAGATGAGTCCAATACCGGGATAGGAGCTATGGGTACCAGAGTGGAATGAGGGGAATGAATGGAAAAGATGGAAGGGAGAAGAGGAAGAGGGACAAAAAATAGGGCTCCCCCTCACGGAAGGTGACATCCATGGTACAAAACATACACCGAGAGGGGGGGGGTGATAACAACAATATCCTTTGGTCGTGGAAGAATTACCAAGGAAGACACATCGTTGAGCCCGAGGGTCAAGTTTGTCACGATGGGCCCAAAGACACGGGGTGGAAAATGGAAAGTATGGACCATGCCAGAGGTGGAGAGACAAGCTAGAGGAGTAGTAAAAGAAAGGACGCGAGAAGGAAGACAGTTGATAGGGTGAGCAACTGTAAGTACCGCATCACCCCAATAGGGTTTAGGGAGGTGCATCGTTAATAGGAGACAACGAGCAACCTTGAGGAGGTGCCGATTTTTTCATTTAGCCACTCCGTTCCGAGTAGAGGTGTAAACACAAGTTTTTTGGTGAATGATACCGTGAGAGGTGAGGTAAAGCCAAAAATACCACGATCATCATACTCCCACCATTGTCACTTCAAAGAACACAGATAGTGACATTAAATTGTGTTTGCATCATTTTATGAAAAGCTTGAAAACAAGAAAAAACTTCACTTTTCTTTTTCAACAGGTAAACTCACGTAGTACGCGAGAAGCAATCAATAAAAGTGACAAACCATCGTAAACTGTTAAAGATACAACGGGGGACGACCCCCAAACATCAGAATGTATAACATCAGAGAGAACGCTACTAGGGAAATAAATATGTGAGTAAGTCTGTCGCACATGTTTAGACCCATCACATACATCACAAGAAAAAGGTCCGAAGAAAAGGTAAAAAAGCAGGAAATAATTTTTGCAGATAAACGAAGGACGGATGTCCTAGACGCAGATGCCAGTGACGAATATCCTCCGCAGTAACAGTGGAACTGGAAAAAGCCTGAGAGAGTGGATGAGTGTCCAGGTAGTACAAGCAGCCACTGCACCTACCACTGCCAATATTCCGCTTCGTACCAAGTTCCTGAAAAACACAAGATTTAGGAAATAAAGTTACAGAACAGTTAAGAAATTTCGTAATATTGCCGATGAAAAGTAAATTGCGAGGAAAAGAGGGAACATGAAAAACAGAGGAAAGAGATATGGACGGAGAACAAGAGATGTTGCCTTTGCCCGCAATGGAGGATAACGATCCGTTAACAGAAATAACTTTTTCCCTACCAGACAAAGAAGTATTAGAGAGGAAACCTGAGGAAGATCCAGTCATGTAGTGAGTGACACCGAAGTTGAGCACCCAGTCAGAAGGTGAGGTGGTGGCAGTAGGAGCACTAGGCTTAACAATGGTGGCAAGGGAAGTAGAGCCTCCAGTGACCAGATCGGGCTGAGTGAAGCAAGCGACAAAAAGCATCCAATTCTTGTGTTGTAAGAGAGGAAGAAACAGGAAACTGGGACTCATCATAGACATCAGTAGTGTAAGCATCATCATGAGAACGGTAGCCACTGTGTCTATGACCCCCGCGGCCTGATTCACGACCCCGGCCACGACCACGTCCAAAAGGTGCAAGATGAGGATGAAGTTTGAAACATGCCTCCCAAGAGTGTCTCATTCGATGACAATAATCACAGGTAGGCACAGAAGATCCAAGAGTAAGAATGAGATCACGACCAACACTAGTCAAGGCAGAATGATCTGGAGGAGCCATAACACTGAGAGACTTACGACGATCTTCATCACCCAGAACCATACTGAACGCCTCAAGAAGTGAGGGAAGAGGAGAGCGGTGGAGAACATGTGTCCAAATCATATCAAATTCCATATTCAATCCCATCAAGAAGACATGAAGACGGAAGCAGTCCTCCCTTTGCTTTAACTGGACGACATCAACTGTACATGCTGGAGTGAAATGTGCAAAGTAGTCCAGTTCTTGATACAAACGCTTAAACTCCGAGAAGAATGTTGAAACAATCATCGATTCTTGGCGCAACTCCAAAATGCGGCGAGTGAGCTTATAAACCTGGGTGGAACTGCCAATCTGAGAGTATGTTTCGCGAACACAAGTCCAGATCTCGAAAGCTGAGTCCATCAGCATATAGCTCCGATAGACCTTAGGAGACATCGAATGCAGGAGCCAGGAAACAACTAGAGTTGTCAGAATCCCAACGCTTCCAGGAGGGATCAGTCACAGGGGCTCCTTAATTGTCCCATCGATATATCCAAACATCTGTTGGTTACGGATGGCATGTTGGGCAGCACGAGACCATTCAAGATAATTCGTGTCATCCAAGGGGACCGTGGTAATCTTCAAGGAGTTGGAGTGGCCATGGGGCCACTGAGGCTCAACCATCTGAGGCTGGATCACACCCGGAGAGGATACCGAAGAATCGGGATCACCCTTATTGACGAAAAAAAGGGAACCAAAAGAACTCGGGGGAGCGATTAGCGGCAAACACACCGATTCCTCATATATGAGTCACGAGAGGGGCAACAGAATGCAACCACATCAGTAGCAACCATCTAGGTGCGGCAGATTCACTGGAGAAGATGACAACACGAGAGGTCGATGTCACGAGAAGATGACAACAACAACAGGCTGTTAATCAGCAAGGCAGACAACAGTAACAGGATGACAACACAACAATGCCGATCTGGCGCAACAGGACGCCGACACGTCCGATCTGGTGCAAGACGGTGGCTGACGGCACAGACGAGCAGAATGAGGAACAAAGTGGACTATGCGGTGGAGGAGTAGGCGAACTGCGTCATGGAGGAACAACGACAACGTTCCTCTCAGCAGCTGACAGTGGCATGGAGGCCGCCCATCATCCCTGATGAGCGAGCAGGAGGAGTTGGCGGCGGATCGATCATAGCGGGAAGGTGCATATGCGGTCGGGGGGCGAAAACGGGAGACTAGGGCATGAGAGGTTTTCCGCCTCTGATACCAAGTGAAAAGGTAATAATACGTAATTGATTATCAAGGAGGTCCCTTACTCATACATATACTTAAGTACATGAAAACCTAAAACAAGGAGAAAACCAAACTACCCCAACCCGGGGTAAATACAGAAAATGACTACGGCGACTTGAAAAATAACATATTACAAATCAAACAAACCCTAAGTGGGGTTGGGGTTCAACATTTTTATTTGCTGTGAGGAGGAGAGTTTGTTGAGATAAGATTATTGATGATGGTGATATTAACGATTTTTTTTGTTCCAAGTTGAAAAAATTAGATTGTAAGTTGAACCTTGCCTCATAAGCTTAACATATCCAAGTCCTTCTTGTTGGAACCAAGAAACCGGTTCAACAAAGTTCAGATCAAAAGGGTAGCCCTAGGTTACTGATCCTGCGGTGGAACACCACAAACCTGATGACAAGGGAAACGATTCACGAGAATTGAAGGATGAACTGCCTGTAAACAAGACTCACGAACTGCAATGAGGTTTTGCCACACACCCGAAAGTTTATATGAACTTTCCCTCAAACTACGAATGTGCTAGGCAGAAGGAAAACACGATTTCAGTGAAATGAGAAACCTTGGGCGAGGTGGTGGTGGTGGGGGTCTTGCGCACTTTTTTGTGTGCCCTGGTGTCCTATTTATAGGCAATCTAAAATGGGGGTTTTGAGATATGCGATTATCCTTCCCCGCAAAGTACTGAATCCACTATGCAGTAAGACTTTGGGCAAGCTGATTGAGGTCGCCAAGAATGATCTCACGAACTCGGACCTGTTGTCGCGAGCTCATTGGCGAGTCCCGAGGGATCTCTCGCTTAAGCGACATCGGGAGGGTCTCGCTCCCGAGATGGCTGACCTGCCTTGGTAGCCCTCGGCAGCTCTCTACGGATCTTCGACATTATTATTCTAGGTCAACCGTCAAATTTTTGCTGACATGGGCATATAATTTGGCTTGGCCTTCTCTTGGTGAATACGTATTGTGCACTTCTAATATGACATTCTAAGGCTTTCTTGCAGTTGTATTAAAGGGCAGCCCAGTGCACAAAGCATCCCTGCACATCGAGGGTCCGGAGAAGGGTCGCACCACATGGGTGAAATTCATGTAGTTGTATTATATAAATAAATTTCGATTGAAGTTTAAGTTAAGAAGTTTCAAGTTTAAGAATGCGGTCAAAACTTCTCTTATTAAGGCCATTTTACCATAATTTACTATACTTCTTTTTTCGCATGTGCATGTCATCATTATTTATGCAGTAGGTTCGAGCCTTTCTAACTTATCTTTTCCCTTTACTCTTAATATAAAATTATAAATGCATTGGTCTCACTTGTGTCTTTGGAAAAATGTTAGGAGGACAAAATGCTGAGGTTGAGTACTATGCTGAGAAGCTTAAGCGCAAGGGTCAGGAACCGCAATATTTTGGAACTTATATGAAGCTTAATGTGTCACATTTCCCTGCCGAACTGATACAAGGTACGGTG
This sequence comes from Platanthera guangdongensis, assembly GCA_039583875.1. Classification (NCBI taxonomy): domain Eukaryota; kingdom Viridiplantae; phylum Streptophyta; class Magnoliopsida; order Asparagales; family Orchidaceae; genus Platanthera; species Platanthera guangdongensis. Next base: position 160,076,636 of record CM077159.1, read on the forward strand.
CTTTCCTTACCAGCTTTTATTGATGAGCTCTTATAAAGTTGACTTATTTAGATAGATACTATGTCATTCCATCTAATTAATGAAGTTCTAATTTGTCACTGGTTAATTTTGCTCTCACTGCTGGAGTTTTTGAGTTCTAAGGGGCATTCTGATAGTTTCCATATATTTCAGGTCAAAGAAGGGGACAGGTTGCCAGTAAAAAACTTCGTTGGGATACAAAAAGAGGTTTGACTAATTTAGTTGAACACTGTTGCTCAGTGCATATTAAAATGCTTCATCAAATACCTTTATTTTTCATCTTTTTCAGATGGTGAAAGATAAGTATTTGTTTTGATTCTTTTAATGATGTTGCAACTGTTCTGTACTTTGTAATTTCGATTTTATATTGGTGTCTTTTTGTCTCGTGTTTTTTTTTTCTTATGGTTTTATTCATCTCTCATTGTGCATTACTAAAGCTTTGGTGTGGTAATCTGATTAGTAGAACCATCTTTTAGTTCACATGTATGTTACATGTTCAGTTTAAATTTTGTTCTCAGTTTTTTTATTTTGCTGTGGTGATCTGATTAGTCTTTGAACCATCTTTAGTACACACATATATATGCTACATGTTCAGTTTAAATTTTAATCTCTGGAATAATTTCTTTTCGTACCAGATGACCTCAGCTTGTTTGAACAACTTGAAGAGAAAGATAAGGTATATGGATGCCAGATTATCATTTCCTTCTAACTTATTTGCTAAAGTTTTGGTAACCAGGCAGTTTTACAGTAACAATTATATTATTGAAACAACTTACCATGAATTCTATTAAATCCCGCTTGCACCGTACATTTTTCACATTTCTCGTCTTTAGTCTACATCTGCAAGTGTATATTCTATTTTTGCCTCTACTCTATATAAATAGAGAAGTTCCTATATAATGAGTTAGTACATTTTGGAATAATGATTATTTAATATTTCAAATTCTCACATCAAATCAGAGCAGGACAAATTTTTTCGTTGATCTCTCAAGATTACTTATCTCACGTAATTTCTCCCTGCGACGCCCAAACTTATCCGATTTCGTGTGAACTTGTCGGTCTTACACGAGAGGTTGCAAACTTGCACGATTCTTCTCACTCGGACTTGTGAACTCCCGATTAGGGCTGAGCATATTATTCGAAACTCGAAAGTCGCTCGAAAATCGTTCGAAAATTGAGTCGAATCGGAATCGGTTAAAATTGATTCAGCTCAATTTGAGTCGAATCTGATTTCAAGTCGATTTCAAGCCAGCCCTGAATCGCTCGAAATATGATTCGAATCAACTCGAATTAATTAAAAAAATAATGTATTTATTAATATATTATTATTTTAAGATAAAAATAACAAAATTTAAACATAAATAAAAAGAATGACGGCTTTAAGTATTTCATTTGCTAAATTTATAGACTGCCCAATTTAATTTTGAGCAAAGTAGGAATAAAACGAAAAATTGCTCAATTTCGAGCCGACCCGATTCGATTTCGAGCCAACTCGATTCGATTTCGAGCCAACTCGGAATCGAGTCATTTCGAGTCGAGCCGACTCTACTGGAAATCAATTTCGATTTCGAGTCAAAAATTTCGATTTCAAGCCGAGCCAAAATCGCTCGAACTCGACTCGATATCAACCCTACTCTCGACGCATTCACTAACTTCCATAACCTCTTCCAATGAGCTTGCCGAGAGGAAAAAGTGGGCAACAATTTTAGCAAAATCCCTTATCAATCTTCGCTCTTCCACCTTTTATAGGTATCGACCGGTTGTCCCCGTCGTCTCTTCCACCAACACTCCTACCAGCATCAACGATCTCTCATCCAGAGTCAAGCTTCGACGAGTCCAACCTCAACAAGTCCAGCCTCAACAAGTCCAACGCTACCAGATCTCGCGAGTCCCGCGTGCAAACTCATCCAAACTCCAGTCAAGCCTTAGCGACTTTATATTGCGTGCGAACACTCGCGAGCATCTGCAATCTCCAACTGCAACTTCCTGCAAACTCCTGCAAGCACTTTTGACCTCTCCTAGTTATAGCTGCATGCAAACTCTCCAATTTCATCGAGCTCTCCAGCGAATTCCACCAAGATCCAACGAGTTCTCCTGTTAAGCTCTTAGTCAGCGAGTTCTTTCGCTCTCATCGAGCTCCTCTCACTGAACTATAGTGACACCCGTGCTTCTTCTGCAACTACTTTTACCCCCACACTTGTTTCTAGTGCCTCTGGAAATCAAGGGGTGGATTCTATGATGATTGAACTAAGTATCATGATTGGAATATCTCTTTCACCTTCCTTTTGCGCTTTCAACACAAGAGATGTCATCTCACTGACAGTTCTTCAGACCCTACATCTCCCACATATGTTGATTGGGACGCCAATGAAACACTTGCCCTACGTGGCTTACAAACAATATTTATGTTGATTGTTTGCATATCATCCGTCATGATGAAACCATAAAGGCTGCTTGGGATCATCTTGCATCCCTTTACTTTGAAGGTGTCATAACCTCTCGCATCTACACCATCTATCTTGATCTCTTCGCTCGACCTACACTCTCTCTTGATGTTGCGTATCAGTCTCTCACTGTGGAACTCTAACATCGTCCTTTCTCTACTGACCTTGCAACTCAGCTTAAACAATTTCAGGAACTCCTCATTGTCTTTCTTCCGCGTCTTCTTTATTCCTACGAGTTTGTACACCAACAGATATTCAGAAAACCTAACACTCCTATCTCGGATGCTACTGCAATTCGTATCTCTACAGTGAAAAACATTTCGTGCCAACCTCCAATAGTATCAACTCTAACCTCGTAAATTTATGCTCATATAGTTGGGCGTGGAGCACAATGTGGTCGCGAGGGTCACGATGGAGGTCATGGGGGTAGGAGGAATCATCCTCTTGCTCACATTGTGGGAGACTTGGTCATCTTGTTGAGTTGTGTTATACGAAGCATCCTTATTTGTGTCCTCGGGCTCATGCCAGTGCTTACTGAGTTTGAGACTTCTCTCAGCCTACCTCTACTCCGCTACCTGAATCCTGCCAATGGTTCTCTTTGGCAGATCTTGAGGCTCTGATTAGTGATCCCAAACAATATGACTCCATTGCAACTTCTTCAGGTAACATGTTGCTACTAACAGTAGGTGGCTTATTGAATCCCATATCATCGATCATATGTCTGGGAACTCTCTTGTTTTCTCTCACCTTGAGAAGCATAATTGATTATCAGTTATGTTTGTGGATGATAGCTCTTCTACTTCAGTTTGTGGAAATGAAGTTATCAGTACAACTTCCCTTTTCCAATTGGTCAACACTCTATCTGTTTCAAATTTTCCTTACAATATGTTTTCTATCGGTGCACTTTCCAAACAATTACAGTGCTCTATCTCATTCTCTCCTACTGCTACTAGTTATTTTCATCAATTGAAGAAGACGCTACTATTATGGGTACTCTACTACCTGAAAAATCTTCCTATTTCTTACCATACGCCCGCTCGACTATGCTTTTGTGGTGTCATTGTCTTGATCATTTTTCACTTTGTCTCCAACTCCTACCTTCTTTTCAGTCCAAACCTATTTTAGAATGTGAATATTGTCAATATGACAAGTATTATCGTACTAGTTTTCCTACTAAACTTTGTAATACTTATGTATGTCCTATTGATCTTGTTCATTCGGATATCTTGGGTCCTAATCTCACTAAGTTTGTTGGTGGAGGAAGTTTGTATTTTGTTATTTTTATTGATGATTACTCTATTTGTGTAACGACCCTAGCCGATCCAACGGGTCAACGCCACGGCTTTGCTCTAGGCGACGTTACCGGGTTGCAGCCCATGAAAACCCCCAACCCCTCTCCGCGCGTGTTTCTCGGCCGCGGCAGGTTGTTGAGATCGGCGGGGATCAAACCCGAGGTCTCCTTAATAAGGAGCCTTCAAACCATTCCTCATCACAAACTCGTCGTGACCGAGAAACATGCGCGGAGAGTTGTTGGGGGTTGCATGGGCTGCAACTCTATAACGTCTCCTAGAGCGGAGCCGCGATCCGTTGAATCGGCTAGGGTTATTACAATATGTACATGAGTTTATCTTTTAAAATAACGATCCAAACACTTTCCCTATTTTCTATAAATTTTATAATGAAATTCACTCAATTTGATCTTGCACTAAAATTTATACAAACAAATAATGCAAAGATATATTTGAGCCAACAATTGACATCATTTATCAAACTAGTTGTGTGCATATATTCTGTAAAGAGAGGCCTCAAACCTTGTATATGCTTCTTGAAGAAATAATTACAAGTATGAATACATTTATATAGGAAAAGAGGAAGGAGAAAAATCCCAATCCAAGATGTAGGACTAATACAAAGAGAGAGAAAAGAGAAAAATGGGTCCCTAGATGAGCCCTTAAGTAGGCTTTTCTAACACTCCCCCGCAAGCTGGAGCGTACAAGTCGTAGGCACCAAGCTTGGATAAAAACTGGTAGTATAACGACCGGGGGAGAGCTTTAGTCAGGATGTCAGCAACCTTGTTTGTAGCAGGAACATGCTCTAAATCTATCTTCTTTGATTGTACCTTTTCCCGGATAAAGTGACAGTCAACTTCAATATGCTTTGTGCGTTCGTGAAATATCTGATTCTTGGCAATATGTATTGATGCTTGACTGTCACAAAATAGGGTCGTCGGCGATGAGAGACGAACACCTAAGTCTCCCAGAAGGCTCGCAAGCCAGGTTAACTCGGGAACAACAACATTTATAGCCCGGTACTCGGCTTCAGCAGAAAAGCGAGCGACCAGTCTGTTTCTTACTACGCCAGGTTATGAGATGTCCATCGAAGTAGGTACATAAACCAGTTGTGGAACGTCTATCATCAATGGATCCTACATAGTCAGCGTCAAAGTATGCAACAAGAGATAGAGATGTGGATGGCTTGTACACAAGCCCTTGTCCTGGAGCGATCTTGAGATATCGAAGAATGCGCTCGACTGCTTGAAGATGAGATGTCCGAGGAGCATGCATAAAATGACTCACGACTCCCACGGAAAAAGAGATGTCTGGTCGAGTAACCGTAAGATAAATCAACTTCCCAACCAAGCGTCTATAGTATTCCGGATTTGTAAGCTGCTTATCAGAGTCAGAGCTGTGGGCCGAGAGCTTGTGATTGGCGTCCATAGGAGTATCCGCAGGTTTGCATCCAGAATAGCTACCATCATGAAGGAGGTCCATACAATACTTCCTTTGGGATAACACAACGCCATCCGGGCGTCTGCAACCTCAAGCCCAAGAAAATACCGAAGGTTGCCAAGATCTTTGGTCTGAAAGGCGGAGTTTAACTGTTGCATGATATGTTGTATCCCTGTAGGATCGTCGCCAGTAATGAGGATATCGTCAACATAGACAAGTAGGATCACAGTTCTGGTTGACTGGTGTCGGGTGAAGAGAGAAAAGTCAGCCGAGCTCCGAATGTAGCCAATATCACAGACAACCTTGCTGAATTTTTCAAACCAAGCGCGCGGGGACTGTTTGAGACCATAAATAGATTTCCGAAGATGACAGATCCGAGACTCCCCCGTGGTCTCAAACCCGGGAGGTTGGTGCATATAAACAGTCTCCTGCAGATCTCCGTTGAGGAAGGTGTTCTTAACATCCAGTTGATAAAGAGGCCAATGAAGATGAACAGCCAAGGAGAGAAGAACGCAGACCGTGTTCAATTTTTCCACCGGAGAGAAGGTCTCCTCATAATCAAGGTCATGTTGCAGAGTAAAACCCCGGGCCACGAGGCAGGCCTTTAGACGCTCAACGGTGACATCCGCCGCATGTTTAACAACAAACACCCACTTGCAGCTAACACAGTGTTGACCTGCAGGAAGAGGAACTAGATCCCAAATCTGGTTAGCCCAAAGATCCCGCATTTCATCGTCCATGGCCGCCTGCCACCTCGGGTGTTGAAGCGCCTCCTGCACAGTGTTAGGAACATAAATAGAGGAAAGAGAGGTGGCAAAGGCGTAAAGAGGTGGAGTCAGCCGATGGAGAGAAACATAGTTGGCCAATGGATGAGCTGTAAAGGCGGGAGCTGGATCTGCCGTTGCCGGGGTGTCGCTGGGAGCAGGGAGCTGGTGCGGGGAACCATCCTTGGAGCGACGACGAGTGTAGACACGGAGAAGGGGCAGAGGAACCCGAGGGGGGAGGGAGAGAGGAGGAAGGAGATGGCAGAGAAGAGGGCAAGACAGGTACGTCAGGCCGGGGAAGAGGAGGAGAGGAAGACAAGGTGGGGGAAGGTAAGTGGAAGGGCTGGTCTTCGCAGAAGGTGACATCTGCCGAGACGACCATCTTGTCATCAGAAGGAGAGTAGCAAACATGCCCCTTTTGAGTACTGGAGTAGCCAACAAACATATATTTGGCCGCCCGAGGAGCAAGTTTGTCGGAAGGGGGGCCAAGAAGATGAACATAACAAACACACCCGAAGACCCGCGGGGTGAGAGAGGTGGGGTTGGTGGAAGGATAGAGGAGTTGGATAGGTGAGGCAAAGTCAAGAACAGACGAGAGTGGCGGTTGATGAGATGACAAGATGTGGAGACGACAAAATTCCAATTTTCGATCGGAACCTGCATTTGAAATATGAGAGACCCATCAATATCGAGAAGATGGTGATTCTTCTGTTCGGCCACCCCGTTTTGCTGAGGGGTATACACACACGAAGTTTGATGGATGACGCCAAATTCAGTGCAGAGATTGGAGAAGGTGCGACCAGTATACTTGCGAGCATTATCAGTGCGGATGACTTTGAGGGGGGTGGCGAACTGCGTACGCATCAGAGTTAAAAAAACATGAAACACAGAGTTAAGTTCAGTACGATCATGCAGTAAATATAGCCCAATAATACGTGAGTAATTATCAATAAAAGCTACAAAATAGCGAAATCCAAAGATACTGGGGACTTTATAAGGACCCCATACATCAGAATGAACTAAAGATAAATGAGTACTACTCCTGGTACAGGCAGGGGGGAAGGAAGAATGATACTCTTTGCCGTAGATATAAGATTCACAAGTGAACTCCCGTAAAGGAACATCAGGAAGAACCCGCTTGAGAATCGGAAGGGGAGCATGCCCAAGGCGGCGATGTCAATCGACAGTGGAGATGACAGAGAGAAGAGTGAGTGAGATATCCAAGATGTAGAGCCCATTCAACAGCTGCCTCTTACCAATGATACTCCGGGTGCGGCGATCCTGCATAAGAAAAGAAGAAGGAGAAAAAGTTATGCAACAATCAAGGTCGTGCGTTAGGCGACTAACAGAAAGTAAATTGAAAGGAGAGCCCTGAACGTGAAGAACCGAGGAAAGAGAAAGGGCCAGGGTAAGCTGGAGAGCAGCGCCGCCAGAGACCGGTAGGGTGTCACCATTGGCCACAGTGATACACGGAGGATGAGCCTTCTGGAGATACTGGGGGGCTTCTGGGAGGTAATATGGTGAGTAGCGTCGGAATCGACGATCCAGCAGGGGCTATGAGAGAGACAGATTATACCTTCTGCAGAGAAAGACACAACCGAGCCGGAGGAGCGGCCGAGGGCACCCTGTAGCTGGTGGAGTTGGGTGCGGAGCTCATCTATATCTTGGCGGGTAGTGGACGCCGGATCTTGGGCAGAAGCCCTAGTGGGAGCAGGAGCAACAGAGGAAGTAGCAGCAAGGTGGGGAGGTAAACCATGCTTGCGGTAACAGGTAGCCTCAAGATGACCATCCCGACCACAATATGTGCATTTCATAGAAGAACGACCACCACGTTCTCGTCCTCGAGACGGAGGTCAGCCCCCTCGTGTGGAAGATCCACGAGCAGGAGGAGGGATCAGAAGAAGAGGTTGTTGAAGAAGAGCTGGTGCAAATCCGGGAGGAGCCTCAGTAGGAGGCGTAACTTTAAGTAGCATTGAGCATACATCAAACAACGAAGGAGTCGTCGTGAAAGAGAGGATTTGAGCCCGAATACTATGCAGGTGGGGAGGAACACGAAACATCATCATCGCGATGGTGACAACCTCTTTCTGGGCCCGTTGAGTTGCTAGATCAGTAGTTGGAGGCTAATGTTGAATCCAAGCCTCGACCAAGGTCTTGGCCTGGGCAACGAAAGAGATTATATCGCCGGAAGCAGCAGGAGCAAGGTTCTGAAGGTCGGAGAGATATCATATAAGAGCTGAAGACTGTTGTGCCCAGAGTAAAAGGAGTGGAGCTCATCCCACATGGTCTTGGCCGTGTCATGATACATGGCCATCCTGTAGGGCTCGGTGTCCATAGAGTTGAGGAGCCAGGACTGGACCCGACCATCATCGCAAAGCCAGTCATCGGAGGGAGCATCGACGATCGCTCGGGTCAAGTGGTGAAGAAGACCCTTTGTCTGCAGAACACGACAAACAGAGTGAATCCATTCGATGAATTTCCGTTTCCCGGTAAGGGGGATGGTAGTAATCCGTAGCTCATCACGAAGTTCGGGACCCGCAGCAGGCGCGCGAGAAGGAGGAGATGTAGCAGCGGAATGTTCGGAAGCCATGCAACTAGCAAAAGAGGCCGTGCGGCTTGCAAAGGAAGCTGGCGGTAAAGCAGAGAGAGGACAGGTGGCTAGAGAAGGAGGCCGGGCGGCTAAGAAGAGGAGGCCGAACGGCTAGAGAAAGAGGTCGGGCGGCTAAGCAAAGGAGGTCGGGCGGCTAGAGAAGAAGGTCGGGCGGCTAGAGAAGAAGAGGCCGAAGAGAGAGAGGCCGGTCGAGCGGCTAGCAAAATAAGCCCGGGCAGCTAAGCAGAGAAAGAAGGCGCACGTTCTCGGCGGACACACCAGCGACCAAGAAATGTCGCGACCAGGATGCGGCTAAGAAAGAGGGAAGCAACACGGCTAGATAGAAGACGAAGCCGACAACAAAGAGAAGAAGGAAACTGCACGGTCACGATGAGGCACACCAACGACAAGAGAGGTCGCGACGAAAGATGCGGAACCCGAAGAGTGGAAAGTGGCCACAACGATCACAAAGACAGACCGCGCGACTAGCAAGCCGCGGTTAAGGAAACAAACCGGGCGGGAAGGGAAACAAACCGGGGCAAACCGCGGTTAAGGAAACAAACCGCACGACTAGCAAGCCGTGGTTAAGGAGACAAACCGCGACAAGTAAGGCCGCGGTTTAGGAGAGCTGGCCGCACAAACCACAGCTAGCAGAACCAAACGGGGGCCCACAGTGGCGAGAGGGGAAAGCTATAAAAGGAGAGGATAAAGGAGGTGGGTGGAGCCACAGAGCGAGATGCGGGTAGGAAGAGAGAGACCGCAGACAGGCTGCGAGTAGGACGGGAGACCGCCATAGAGGAGCTCGAGGCGGTTAGAAAACAGAGACCGCAGAGAGAAACCGGGATACCCAAGGAGAAGATTACCGGTTCCTCTGATACCATGTAAAGAGAGGCCTCAAACCTTGTATGTATGCTTTTTGAAGAAATAATTACAAGTATGAATACATTTATATAGGAAAAGGAGAGAAATCTCAGTCCAAGATGTGGGACTAATACAAAGAAAGAAAAGAGAGAAAAATGGGCCTCTAGATGGGCCCTTAAGTAGGCTTTTCTAACATATTCCAATAAAATGAGGCGGTGGAAAATAAAAAAAAATCATCTACTCGTTGTTTGTCGAATACCCAGGTGTCAAATGAATGTTCCCAACTCATACCCTGGGTCGTACGATTCTCATTTTTTGTTTTCTCGTTAATCGACTGTCGTTTTTCTACTCTTTAGGGTAAGACATATTTCTCTCTTCTTCATTCAGATTGTACAATTTTATCCCTCACTCTTCATTTATTTGGTTGTACTGCCTTCGTCCACACTACCGTGTCTGGTCGGGACTAATTCTCCGCTTCACGCCACCAAGTTTCTTTTCATGGGACTATCGTGCTCAAAAAGGCTATCATTGTTCTGACACTATCCCCAAATGTTAATGTCTCTATTGATGTTACCTTTTTTGAGTGTACCCCTTATTTCTCCAAGATCTGTGAGTCTCTTACTCTTGAGATCCCTCTCTCTCTACTATCTCTCCTTTCTCTACCTTTGTATCCTCTCTTTCTATCATTCATATTCCACCGGATATTACACGACCTATACCACCTTTTAGACGTATAACTCCTATTTTACTTTTTCTTATCATTGTCATCGACGTCCTATTACTCTTGTTTCTGCAACTCGTTTTACTCCAAGATCCCCAACGTGCTCCCATGCCAGCTCTCCTCTTCAGAAGCTTTTTTTATCTCAACAGACTTGAACCAGAATATTATCATTGCTCTGCAGAATGAGGTTGGAGTACACAACATTTTTTTTACTAACATTTACTCTTATTTAAATCTCAGTCCTTTTTGCAGTTTGCCTTATCAGTCTGTACCACCACCGTCCTTACTACCTACAATGAAGCTCTTCGTATATCTTGCTAGAAGGCGGCTATGGACTAGAAAATCTCTGTCCTAGCTTCCTGGGGTACTTAGACTCTTGTTCCTACACCACATGAAAGCGATATTGTTGGTTATTGATGAGTTTTGTTATCAGTTTTCTCCATAATGGAATTATATACAATTATAAGGCTCATTTGGTTTCCATGGGGTTCACCTCTTACATATGTTGTTACTTTTTGACATGGTCTCTCTAGTTACCTATCTCAATACTATTTGGGATACTCTTCTCTATTGTTGTCAATGAGAATTGACAAATGTCTTAGGTCGATGTCAAAAATGTCTTCATATATAACGATTTGCACGAAATAGTCTCATATGGAGCAACCTTCTGGTTATGTTACCCAGGGGGAGTCTCGGTGTGTAAGTTGCAAAAGACCATATATGATCTTAAACAAAGTATGTGTTGGGCTTTTGGGGAGACACAACACTTTGCACGCAGCGGAAAAAGAACAAGAAAAACCCAAGTTCGGATCTAGCAATACATGAATCAAGAATAAAACATATGTAATAAAATCTTGAGGGATTAGAGAACTAAAGTTAAGCTCAAAAAAAATCAGGTCGGCCACACAACGGCTGGAGTCTTGAGCGCAGAAAGTATATCCGCGCCTCTACTGTAATCTACTGTAATCTACGCGTCGGGAGAACCCACAACAATTCACACAAACGCTAGGTCGGAAGAGGACACTCAGTCCACAGATGCTAATCTGTTGTAGGAGAGGCGACGACAACACTCACGGGGATCGGGATCAGAATACAAGATTGACGGAACACTTCCGTCGGGTTTCTAGGTTTTTTTTTATCGCACAAAGCTCGTGTGCTGAAAGAAAAGAACCGTCCCCAGAAAATCCTAAACATCCTATTTATATCCCAGGAGATAGATCCAGAGTCAACATTTGACTCAACTCGGGCATTCGTCGAACTCAGCTCGAGAAATTCGTCGAACTCATCACGTATGGGCCGGAGGCCAGAACGTCACGGATTCGTGAACTCAGCTCGGAAACTGCGCCAGAGGCCAAACGTCGAGAATTTGTCGAACTCAGCTCACAAATTGCGCCAAAGGCCAGCGCGTCAAACTTCATTCGTCGAACTCAGCTCAAGATCTGCGCCCAAGGCAGAACGTTGAACAATACGAATCAGCTCGACGTAATTGCGCCAAAGGCCAGAATCGAACTTCATTCGTCGAGCGGCGTTGAGTGAATACAAACACTCAACCCTAAGAGCCGATTCACCAGTAAACCCTTTACTGGAGAAGGCGTTGAGTTGACTCGACACACTACATCAACGCGCTCAACGCACTCAACGCCAACATGCAGAGTTAACCAACTCGCGAAACCTTGACTGATCTCAACACGCTTTCAGCCCGATGGCGTTGAGTGAGCTAAACACACTTAACGCCTAATACCTTAGAATCTTTCAACCTCCATGGCGTTGAGTGAACTAAACACACTCAACGCCTCAGCCCCATGGTTGAGTGAGCTAAACACACTCAAGCCTTCAGCCCATAGCGTGAGGCTAAACACATCCGCCAACAACTTGTTCAATATCTTTCAACTCATCATATGAGCTAAATGTACAGATTCAATCTCCAATTTCTTCACATGCTTATGTGCGACCCTTAGACTCATCGAGCTGGCAGTGAGGCTACATCTTGATCACTTCCAGATCACTATGGTTGCACCAACAGTTCCCACTTGATCTAGAAAGTATCAAACAAAAGCTTCACAAACAATGAGCGACATCTGTAATACATCATTGCTCCCCAAACAGTAAGAGTTTATAAAACTCAAAAGCCTTGACCAATGTTAAGTGTTGTCATGTCCATTCGTCCCTTACATCCGGATAGAACTAGAGGTATAGACCGTGTCACCCTCATTAATGTCAATCCCAGTTTCTTGATCTAGAAGACTTGCAGAAAATTTGTGGGCCAATATCATATATTGACTCAACCAAGCATGGTCATGCACTTCTCAGTCTCATTCCATCAAGGGGTCCCATGGATGCAACTCCTGTCATATAGCAGGACAAATCCCATCTCTGCTCACCGCAAACATCCAAATGATTGTAACGTACCCAATAACCATCTTTATATCACTTTCTCAACTGGACTTTTGGACATCAAAACACACTCTTCCTCACTCAAGAAGAGAATTCGGTCAGAAGACCAAAAATACCATTGTCACTTGAGCCAACTTTGACACGTTCATATAACAATTCACAAAGTATTCTCACAGTGGGTCATTCTGTACAACTTGTTCACCTGTGAGGACGGGTCATCAGTCAACGCACTGCTAATCTTAAAGTATCTATCGTCCTTAGTTTCTAAGTGATACAACGACCCGAGACCTTTAAGATGAACTTTTGAAATCATAGTTCTCACATCAAGCCATTGACCTATGGAAGCAAACACTTTAAGTGCATTTATTAAATTGAACTACTCTATCACAATAAAAATAACTTCATAATAAAAAAACTTGACAAAATATATAAAATTCTGTATTTTTATTCCAAATGAAATATTATCAGCCAACAAACATACAATCCACAAAACTCAAACTGATGATCATTTAGGAGTATACCCATAAATCAACGACCATGCTTGTTTGCAAGAGGCTTGCAGTGGATCCACAATGTTTTCCCATCGGCACTCTGCAATGCTCCCAGATGACAATCTCCAATTAGTATGTGCAAAAGCCACAGAGTATGTGTTTGGAGATCGCCGGTCATCAAGAGAGTTCCGAAGCATGCAATCAACATCAGAGTACATGCCACCAAAGTGCTGGAGCTGACAAAGAAGTCCGGTAAACAAGCCTCCTTGCTCCAGCAGCGGCTGTTTAGTTAGGTACTGCTGAGAATTCGTTAACAACACCTCCTAAGAAGATGAGATTTTCGAGTTTGGAGAGTGCATGTACCGACTGACAAGACCGAAACAGCAAAGGAAATATCTGGTCTGGTAACCGTGAGATAGATCAATTTTCCAACGAGTCGTCGATAATATTCACCGGGATTCTAGACTGAAGTAGATCCGCTAGTCAGATGCTAAAAGCTGAGCACATAACTTGTGGTTTACATCCATAGGGATCGCTTGGCTTACACCCTGAAAGACCAGCATCATGAAGAAGGTCAAGACAGTACTTCCGTTGAGATAGAATGAGCAAGCCCGTCTGGTCGCCTGGCAAACTCAAGACCCAAAAAATATCGTAGACTTTGGGCCCAAGTCCTTTGTCTGGAAAACCGAGTTTAGATGCACTTTGACAGCATGTATCCCTTGTGAGTCATCTCCTGTAATGATGATGACGTCAACATATACTAACAGAAGGACCGTTCCTGTTGGTCGGTGGCGAGTAAACAACGAGAAATGCTCGGCCGAGCTGCGAGTAAAGGTTCATCCTCGATATCACGAAGGACTTACTGAATTTTTCAAACCAGGCCCGTGGAGATTGTTTGAGACCATACAGATCTCTGCAGGTTGCATATTTTAGAAGGCGGCAGACCTGAGACTCCCCCGTGGTCTCAAACCCGGGCGGTTGTTGCATGTAGACCGTCTCCTGGAGATCCCCATTTAAGAAGACATTCTTGATATCCAGTTGAAATAAGGGCCACTGGCGATGAATAGCGACAGAGATGAGGACGCGAACAGTATTGAGCTTGGCGACCGGAGAGAAAGTTTCCTCATAGTCGAGCCCCTGTTGTTGGGTGAAGCCTCGAGGCACAAGACGAGCCTTCAGACGGTCAATCGTCCCATCAGCATCATGTTTGATGACAAAGACCCACTGGCACCAAACCGGTTTCTGACCCGGAGGAAGGGGTACGACGGTCCATGTCTGGTTAGCCCAGAGAGCAGACATTTCCTCCTCCATGGCTGCCCGCCAGTAGGGATGTTGAAGCGCCTCCTGCACAGAGTTAGGAACAACAATTGAAGAGAGAGAAGTAACAAATGTGTACAGAAGGGGAGAGAGGCGATGAAGAGAGACGTAGGCGGCCAGAGGATGGGCAGTGGAAGGTGTTACCTGATCAGCAGGACGCGAAGTATCCGCGAGAGAGGTCGGCTGCAGAGGGGCAACAGAACTGGGAGGGCGACGAGTGTAGACACGGATAACGGGTGGTTTGGCAGGAGCAGGAGCGGGGGAAGGAGAAACTGGCGAAGGTGGCGTAGTAGCGGGAATAGCGGGGCGTGGTAGAGATGGCGAGAGAGGAGGCGGTGGTAGAGCAACGGGTAAAGGAGCAGGAAAAAAACGGTTGTTCTTCCCGGAAGGTAACGTCGGCAGAGACGAAGATCTTGCGAGTAGCGGACGAGTAACAGACATAGCCCTTCTGGGTGCGTGAATAGCCAACAAAGATATGTTTCACCGCCCTGGGATCCAATTTATCCGAGGGCCCGAGGCGGTGGATGTAGCAGGTGCTGCTGAAGATACGAGGCGGGAGAGGAGAAGCCGGAGTGGAGGGAAACAATATACTAAACGGAGTGGAATAATTGAGGACAAAGGAAGGGAGTCGGTTGATTAGAAAGCAGGCAGTCGAAACCGCAAAGTTCCAGTATGGCTTGAGAACATGCATTTGAAGCATGAGGGAACGGGCGACATCAAGTAAGTGGCGGTTCTTTCGTTCGGCAACCCCATTTTGCTGGGGTGTGTAAGCACATGAGGTTTGGTGGAGAATTCCGTATTCAGAACACACAGTGGTAAAGTCGTGGCCGGTGTACTCATGAGCATTGTCAGTACGGATTTTTAATTTTGAGTGTGGTGTGGAATTGCGTACGGGTCTCGAGGACAAATGCCCGAAAAACCCGGGGAAGCTCGGAGTGTTCACGGAGTAAGTAAAGCCACGTAGTGCGATAGTGATCATCAATAAATGTGATAAAATCGCGAAAGCCACAGATACTGGGGATCCTAAATGGACCCCAAGCATCAGAATGAACTAAATCAAAGGGAGTTGCACTCCGAGTACAATGCGAAGGAAAAGAAGAACGCGGCTGTTTGCCGAGGATACACGAGTCACACTGAAAAGACGAAAAAGGAATATCTGGAAGAGCCCGCTGGAGGACCGGTAGAGGGGCATGTCCAAGTCGGTGATGCCAGACAGTGGAGGAGACGAAAGACAAAACCTGAAGTGGGAGTCATTCTCTTAGCTTTTGAGAAGGTAGAGCCCGTTCCGCAGCTGACCTTTACCAATGGTAGTCCGCGTCCGCCGATCTTGTATAACAAAAGAAGAAGATGTGAATATAACAGAACAATGCAGATCACTTGTAAGACGACCAACAAAGAGTAAATTAAAGGGTGAACTCGTAACATGAAGAGCCGAACGAAGAGGGATGGACTGGGTGAGAGAAAGATCTGCCGAGCCGGAGATAGGAACCAGCGCCCCATTGGCCACAGTGATAGACTTCGAATAAGGAGAATCTGAGTACTGGGCAGGCCGTCGCGAAGTAATGTGATGAGTGACACAAGAGTCCATAATCCATCCTAGGCTGGTGGAGAGACAAGTAGTACCTGTGTTGGAGACGGAGGCGACAGAGGCCGATGGGGGGTTGAGCAGGCCCTGGAGATGCTGGAGCTGAAGACGGACGGTCTCACGATCAGGAGGACTGGCGTCAGTAACAACAGAGGCCGTCAGACGAGGGGGATATAACCGATTTTCTTGCCTAGAACAAGTCGTCTCAAGATGACCATCTTTCCCGCAGAAGGAGCACTTTGGCCGTCCCCGACCACCACAGCCACGGCTCCTTCGCGAGCCCGATCGCCCCCCCCCCCCCCCCCCCCCCCCCACGAGGGCAGAAGTGGGAGGGGATGGTAAGAGCGGAGGAGCCTGCTAAAGAAGAGCCGGGGGGGAAGGAGCAGGAGGATCTGGAGGAGGGGAGACACGGAGAATCATGGAGCATACATCAGAGAAAGATGGTGTGTTGGGAGCAGCCAGGACTTGAGCACGAAGACTCTGAAGATGAGATGGACAAGACGGGCCATGATGATGGCAATGCATGAGCGCTTTAGCTTCCTTCTGAGCGCGCAATGAGCGGCATGATCATTGGTGTGCAACGCTGATGCAATTGGATTCAGGCTTGAGCAAGAGTTTTAGCCCGAGCGACAAACGAGGTCATATTCGAATGGTGCATGCCAACCCCATTGCCTCGAGAGCAAACCTTTGAGGTCACCCAGTAAGCTAGACCCGATGTCGACATAAAGATGTTGAAGGCTGTCGCGGCCTGAATACAAGATAGATTAATGTAGCTTGTTTTGACATCCCACATAGCTTCTCGATCGAGGCAAGAATAGTGTCGTGACACATCCATTTGAATATAATATTGCTCACCATCCAAGGAATCCAGCTGATAACCTTTAATCATGGTAACACTGAACGCGTCCATCATTGCGGAGCCAATCATCCGTAATACAAAAGGAGCATAATCCAGATGTGGCTGGGTAAGGTGAGGCAGAAGAATCACCCTTAGCCTGAAGAACTCGCCGCTAAGTCTGAGTGGACCCAAGTAGAATGTCCAAAGTTTTTCAAACCTACATGCCAGAAAGAGAGATAGTAGTGATCCTGAGCTCGTCACGGACTTCAGCAGAGCAAACCGGACGGTCACTTTATGGTGGATTCAGGCCGGGCGGTCAATCTAGGCGGACTGGCCGCCGAGCTCGTAGAGTTCACAAACCAGAAGAAGTCATAGAGGTTACTGTTAAGGCCGCAGTAAACCAGAGGACCGAGGAAGACCGCCGTTCTTTGAAAGATCCAAATTAGATTTGGGCATTTTGAAGGCTTTAAAATCGCAAATCGACAAGGCCGCTGCGGGAAGGACAGGAGACCGCAACCAAGAAAGCGGAGAAAAGAGGACTAGTCCGCACGGTCGAGGAGAACACAGCAGCAGACAGAGCACAAGAAGCAGTTCGCAACGGACAGAATCAGGCCGCCAGAAGAGAGGGAGAGGCCGACAGATAAGAACAATCCGCAAGAGAGGGGAGCCCGCGCGACTAGAGCAGAGACCGCCCGGTCAAGATGTGAAAAACATCAGCGGCAGGAAGAGGCCACGACCAAAGGCGAAGCGTACTGGGAGAAGAAGTCCGCAGCGGGCAGAGACAAGTCGCGCGGTCAGAGAAGAGAAGAGCTGGAGGAGACCGCGACGGGATCAGGAGATGCGGGTGAGAGGAACAGCTCGCACGGTCAGACGGATCACAACAACGAACTGTGGGGAAGGAAACCACAACCAAGATGCGGGTGAGAGAGCAACAGCCCGCACGGTCAGACGGATAGAGAAGGCAGGAGGCGGCAAGCTGGAACAAGTCGCAGCGGACTGAAGACAGGCCGCAGCAAGAAGGGAGTCTGCAGCGGACAGTGGAGAATAAAGGAGAAGGTGGCCCCACGGATGGAGGAGAATTGGCTATAAGAAGAGAGGGATGGGGGTGGAACCACAGAATAAAAAGGAGCAACAGGAGGGAGCGGAGAAAGAAGCGGACTGAGATGAGCAAGCCGCAGAAGGAAGCAGATAGAAACAAGCAGCCCGCGGGAGGCAGATCGCGAGAGACAGGCCGCAGTAGGCCGCAGGAGGCCGCAGGAGGCCTAGGTGCGGACAGAACAGAGGAGACCGCGAGAGAGCGATTTTGGCTCTGATACCATGTAGAGAAAGCTCAAATCTTGTATACATGTATTGAGTATGAAAATACATTGAGTGAGAGAATATACTTCAATATATAGGAGCTAAGAGAGAGAGATCCAATCCTCAATTTCTACACAACTTATATGGGACCCTAAAAGAGAAGAGCACAAATGAGCCCAAAAGATGGACCCAATACATGAGTTATTCTAACAATCTTAAACAAAGTGTGAGCATGGTTTAACAATTTTATTTAGCTCGTTTCTACCATTGAATTTTCTAGAAGTAGTCGATCACTCTCTTTATATGAAAGATTGACGGAGTACCGATTTTTCTTATTGTGTTTGTGGATGACATTGTTCTTGTCGGAGATAATTCCGCTGGAATAAAGATAACAAAGAAACATCTTGGGGCACATTATGTTGCAAAAGATATGTGTCCTCCCAGTTGTTTCTTAGGAATTTAAATTGCAGGACACCATAAGAATATAGTTCTTTCCCAATGAAAGTGTACCCTAGATCTACTTGAAGAAACAATTCTTCTTTGTAAAAAATCTTGCTTGGAATCCTATGTCTATGGGCACGAACACACTTTGGGATGAGACATCTCTTATACACGATATCACTCGTTATAGACGTCTAGTCAGTAAACTCATTTATCTCACCGCAACCAAACCTGACATCTCTTTCGCCGTTGGAAATGACAGTCAATTTTTGCAAGCTCACAGAGTGTGTCATCTAGAAGTTGCATTAAAATATTTAAATATATCAAATGATTTTCGGGCACAACACTACTGTTTAAAAGAAATAATCACTTACACATTGAAGCGTATTCAAATGCAAGTTGTAGAGATGATAAAAGAGATCCAAAATCCACTTCTGGATGTTGCTCGCTTGTTGGAGGAAATCTTGTCACTGAAGGAACAAAAAATAAGCATTGGTGTCCATATAAAGTGCATAAGCTGAATACAAAATACGACTCTGATTGCTTGTGAGTTATAATGGTTGAGAACACTCAAAAGATTTTGGTGAAACTTATATATATATATATATACTAGCATCTTCGAACGGGCTTCGCCCGTTCTCGATGCGGCGCTACGGGCTTCGTCCGTTCTCGATGCGGCGCTACGTTCTTCGCCTGCAAGCAAGCGGGCTTCGCCCGCTTGACAACGACATTGGTCGTAGGCGGCAACATATGTCGTGGGCGGAGATATTGATCATGGGGAAAACATTTGTTGGGGGTGACAACATTGGTCGTGGACGGCGATATTGTTCGTGGACGGCGACATTATTCGTTGGCGGCGACATTGTTCGTGGGCGGCGACATTGTTCGTTGGCGGCGACATTGTTCGTGGGCAGCAACATTGTTCGTGGGCGGCGACATTGTTCGTTGGCGTCAACATTGTTCGTGGGTGGGGACATTGTTTGGGGGCGGCGACAATGTTCGGGTGCGGCGTGATGCGCGATGTTTCCAGGTAAAAAATTGGAGCACGCCGCCCGTTCTCGATGCGTCGCTGCGCTCGTTCTCGATGCGTCCGTCGCGTAAAAAAGATGACATTGTTCGGGGGCTCCCGTTCTCGATGCGTCGTTGCGCCCGTTCTCGATGCGTTGTTGCGCCCGTTCTCGATGCATCGCTGCGCCCGTTCTCGATGCGTCGCTGCGCCCGCATTCGGGCGGACTGCGCTCGAATTCGGGCGGGCTGTGCCCTCATTCTTTCCCTTTATAAAATTAAATTTTAGTCCCTCTTTCTTCATTATATATTTCTCTGCCTCCCGCCCCCTCTCTCCCTCCCGCCCCTTCTCTCTCACTTTCCCTCTCTTTATTCATAAAATGCACTTACTCATTAATTCCATGGGCCCCACCTCTTTCTCTCCTTTTCTCTCTCTATTTCTCCTACCATCGTGGTCAGCAACATTACTCTCTCCCCCACTCTCTCACTACTTTCCGCTCTCATTTCTCTCATCCAAGGTTGTTAGGATCGAGATCCTAGATGAGATCATTTCGAAGTAGGATCAGATCGGATAATAGGGTCGGATCGAGGATCGCTTTACAAAGTCAGGATCGATTTACAAAATTTGGATCGTAGGATTTTAAGATCCTATGATTCAGATCGCGATCATGACAACATTGCTCTCGTCCTCTCTCTCTCCACTTCATGTGATTTGACCACACACCACTCATGTCTCTCAGCCCCCCCCCCCCCTCTCTCTCATGTAGTTTTAAGAAATGCAGCAAATTGTAAATATATTTGTAACGCTCAAAAAAATTTGTAAAGCTCAAAAAATATATTGAGCAAAGCGGTTTATATTTGTAAAGCTCAAAAATGCAGCAAATTGTAAATTTATTGAGCAAATAGTGATGAAACAAAAGGTACCTCCACACATTTTCTCTGAGCAAAATCAAGTCCCAGCCATGGAACAAATCATTCTGCAATGATAAAAGGATGACAATCAAGCAATGGACGGTGATCGAGTGATCTGATAAATTGGTCCTCTAGGCGAGGTTCTGCTTGGTGACAAAATTAGGATGAAAAATCTTTTAGAGATGTTTTCTTTCTCTAACCATCACATTTTCACAACTTCTTACAATTCATGAATAGTAAACATATTTCTTTAATTGATATGTCATCCAAATCACCTCGCAGTATTATAGTTGCAGTAAAAAAACACAAATTGAGTTATTTAAATTTGAAGACCAAGTCGGGAAGCATCCTGTGCTGTAGTTATTTTCCATCTCCACTAAAAATAGCACAAAGAACGCTTCGACATGCTCGGGCTCTTATTTATAACAACAACTGGGTAACTGCATCAGAAGATAAAAGGGTAACTGCACCTATTTATTAAGCACTTTGAGAACAGGGTAACTACATTGTATATCACTGTCAAAAAATAAGGAATCCCGCCGCAGTGTTGAAGTCAAGCTGCTATATAAAGCCTTCATTTAGGAGAGAGTTTCATGGAACAAAATTTTTAATACAGCTATATTTTAAATTTTATTAGCATATTGAGTGTATGTAAGCACTGAAATGCAAACTGAAGCAGGATGATGATCATAATTTTATATTAAGCTATTGTGTAGAGCATCAAAAGACGCATAAGATTTAATCTAAAACAAAATATGTTTATTTCCTTGACCAAAGAAGAGGTAGCAGGGGAAGAGAAAACAAGCTGGGAAAAAACACCAAAACAAGGGAAAGATAGAAGGGTTTCACCCTTTTTTGATTCATCACCCAGGAAAATCTCTCAAGTGTCGATAAGAAGACTTACCCACAATAATCAAAGAGAATATGATATCATACCTGAAAGATTTATGCAGGAAATTCACTGGAAACCCAGAGCAAAAAATGTAGAAAATTTATTTTTGAAATCCACTGGAAAATCTGGAGCAGAAGATGCATAAGAGGTAGAAGATTTAAGCTCGAAATCCACTGGAAACCTGGATAGCCGCAAGACCTCCATTCTCAATCCTTCCCTAATCCTGGAGAAAGCCTGGGAGGAGGGCAGAGTGCCACCCTTGGATTGAAGATGAAGAAAGAAGGAGATGGAGACTGGACAAAACATTGAGAAGGAGAAATTAGAAGTGCGCTGAGCATCTGCACAAAGAAAGTGGGGAGGAGTCGTCAGTGAGCATGTTTGAAGCAATGAACGCTGGAGACGTTGAAGGCGGTTAGGTTAAGTAGCGATCGAGAGGGTTACGGGAGGGGAAGATGGCGCGGAGGAGTTGTGTTGAAGAGAGGCTACTTTCGGTGGTGCCGTGTGGGAGGGGTTTTGTTGCCGACCTGCGCCTGAGACCTGACAGAGAGGGTTGCTTTTGGCCGAATTGATAAAAGAAGGTGATGTGATGGCGCGGGTCAAAAAGCTGGTGGAGAGAGCTCTGCTGTGGAGGAATAGATGGAAGCGGGTATGAAAAGGCGGTCCGTAAATCAGACGGTGAGAATTCTTTATAGCATTTTGATCAAATGGTCAAAAATAAAAGATTGGTGTGCTTGTTAGATATGTATATTGATTTATATAATAAGGATATATATATATATATATATATATATATATATATATATATATATATATATATATATATATATACGAGTGACAGGCACGGGCCTCCGGCCCGATGGCTACGCGCCACAGTATCTGTCGGGCTTCGCCCGCCCCCCACAGCGAGTGCTTGACACGGGCTCTGCCCCTACGGCCAAACGCGACAGTACCCGCCCGTCGACGGCGGGCGCAGGCTTCGTCCGCCCCCGGCGGCCGTGCCCGCAACATATACATATGAGTACTCAAAATGACCGTAAAAAAATATCAATCACGATTGCAATTTTTATTTTGTAAAAAAATGTGTGTTTTGACTTAAAAATTAATCTCTCTCCCTCTCTCCTCTTTTTCTTTCTCTCTCTCCCTCTCTCCCTCTCTTTCTCTCTCCAATATAATATTTTGTTTAAAATGTGTGGTTCATTTAGTACCACACCGTAAAATGCTTAAAGGATTTGGAATATAAATACCAAGTCCCGGTTATCTTTTAGTAATTGGAAAGTGCAAGTGTGTTCTGGAGAGTTGATTTTAGTATAGCAAGCTATGCTGAGCTTGCGAGCTTTCATCGGGTGGTGCTGTTAAGTCTTTTTGAAGTTCTTTACATAACTTTAAGACCTCTTTAATAGGTTTAGGAGCCCTATGAAAAAATGGAGAGAGGAGGTGTGTTTGATCATACGGTTGCTAAAATAGTGGAACAGATCGGACGGCCGAAATTATTTCTGTGAATTTCGAACTCATGAGTTTGATACTTCTATTATAGTGGTTTAGATATATATATATATATATATATATATATATATATATATATATATATATATATCATGTGTTGCATGAAAGATCAAAACAAATTGTAGTAGATTGTTACTTTATCATAAAGGAAGTTATCAACAGATGAATATGTACTTTATTTGTTACTTTGGATAGAGAGTTGACCAACTTTTTTGCCAATCCGATTTCATCTTTTTTTATATTTATGTCAAGCTGGGAATGATCGATCATCTACTTTAGCTTGATGGATAGGGTTAAAGACCATTTGTAAAATGCTAAAAGGGAGCCCATTGCATATTTTTCTCTTTCTTGTATTTAGTCTTGCATCTCCATATGTGTATTTTTTTTCCTCTCCTTTATATAAAGAGGAGAGTTTTCATGTAATAAGTTAGTAATTTTGAAATAATAATTATTTTATATTTCAAATTGCCACAGTTCCCTTAACTGTCTGTTTCCACCCACATTTATTCATTTTATTGAATTCATATTGCTTCTGAACAACTCTTTTTATGGCCTCTAGAAGTGTTCCTATGCCTATGTATGATAATCTTCTACACCCGATTTTCAGGATGGTGATGGTAAGGAAGACAAGGAAAAGGAAAAGGAAAAGAAAGGTGAAGATGACGAAGAAGCAGAAGAAGATTTAGAAAAGGAAGAGGCAGAAAGCTCTGAGGATGATTACATTCAGGTATCAGTGCAGACTTGAATAACCTTTTAAGGATCGTTTATTACTTTTTTTAATAAAGTTTTCAGTCAATATTTTAGGTTTAATTAGTTTTTGTAGAGTTCTTAGTTAATGTTTTATGTTTAGTTAGTTTTGTAGAGTTTTCAGTCAATATTTTGTGTAATTGGTAATAGATTTTTTTTTTGCAAGAATGTTGCATACACAGTGAAGTGAACACTCTTAAACTAATAGACTAACAGTGGGCCAATAATGACATAGAAAACTGGTCGAAAATAAATCTTCTTTCGACAA
This sequence comes from Platanthera guangdongensis, assembly GCA_039583875.1. Taxonomy (NCBI): domain Eukaryota; kingdom Viridiplantae; phylum Streptophyta; class Magnoliopsida; order Asparagales; family Orchidaceae; genus Platanthera; species Platanthera guangdongensis. Next base: position 160,100,455 of record CM077159.1, read on the forward strand.
AGAAGTAATAAATCGACCCGAGTACTTGTATTGCGCACATGTCCGAGAACCACCCCCCAACAAAACATGTGGCAGTGTTCTAGGAAGCATTAGGTACGGGTACCAGATACGATACATACCCGGTACGACGGTACGACAAAATTTTAAAAACAAGAATACGGAGTACGTCACGATACGTTATAACAAATATAATATATACTTATATATCACAAGTGCAATAAATAGTTATCAAATCATCGAAACATTAAACATAAATCATAACTTGAAGTACAAATTCACAAATCAATGCAACATAACATGAAGTTTTCAAACATTAAGCATTCGTAAATATTACCAAATTTAACATCTTATATGTTTAACCAAAAGAGATAAAATTAAACTTAAGTTATTTATCAGTTTTTTTCTTCATTGTTGAAGATCAACATCTTCAATCTATGGTTAGTCTAAAGACAAGTTAGCCGTTTTATTAATAACTTGCGTTGAATCAACACATTCAATACACGTACTTGTAACACAAAGGTACCGATACTAGAAACATACTCAGTACAGATACACAACTTAATTGGATGTACCAATGCTTCTTAGCATAGAGCCGACATTTGTTTACTTTAGAAAAACATACTCCTATTACAGTATGCAGAATGATGTGCTAAGTCCAAGTGTGTCCACGTAGGTGCATCCATCGAGTATCAGGTACGTACCGGTACCGGATACGTATCCGGTACGGGTACGCTGCCTTTCGGGGAAAGTATCAGTGCTTCATAGGCGGTGTTCCATGCCTGCAACCTACAACATTCTCGGTAAGCCATGGGAGCAATTTTGGGAACCACAATAATTGTTGGTGTGATAATATGTAATTTTATGGTTAATTAGTATGAATTAAATGGTTGATATTAATTAATATTTTGGTCATATTTATTGAAATATGTTAAAAGAGAGGGAAAGAAATATTTGGTATGATTGTACGGGGGGGGGGGGGGGGGGGGGTAATTTATAGTAATATGTGGACACAAACTCAGACTCATGATGTGGACTAAAATCATACAGACTTAAAGACTTAAATGACATAATACGATGGCCATTAATGACTTCAACACTCCCACTCAAGCTGGAGGGGAAACCTCCAGCTTAAAAACATCATAAAAAATGGTGCAGGCTAAGTGGAACAAATGAATAAACGAGCCACCGGGGAGAATCCGTCGGGGATAATTTGCCCAAAAGACGGTCCCACACAACACAGTCTCACACGACACGGTCCACCGACCATAAACTTGTGGATAGAATCAACAGAAGGGCGATCGGGGATACTCCCACACGATACAACCCATTGGATAGAAATCAACGTACGGGTTACCGGGGATACTCCCACGCAATATAACCCACTGGATAGAAATCAACATACGGATGACCGGGGATACTCTCATACGATACAACCCGCTGGATAGAAAGGTTGACCAAGCAAAGACCATACCACACAGTCCATACCTACCCAACAACGAAGACAATTGGGGAGACACAAACAACACAAGAAATAAACCTGGCGGTCGTGTGTGACTATGGTGAGAATCGGGAAAATACCATCCGAGTCAATTTCATCACAAACATTCCCCCTCACGTGGAACACACATGCATGAAAGCGATGAAGAACGAGATCCCACAATCACTTTTGTCGTCTGAATCAACAAGAAGAACACGACGTCGGAAGCAGATGCCATTGTCCACGAGAGCAACAGTGGGATCAACCATTGACGGGCTCGACGGGATCAAACACAAGGAGCAGTGACATGAACGAAGTCGGACGAAGAAGTCATCAATGAATTACAACAGGTAACGCAAACAAGAACGTCGAAGAGACCAGAGAGGGCACGACGACGAACGTAGAGTCGACCGTCGATGGGATCAGAGGTTCGCGAAGCCCTCCATCGTCGAAATCAAAAGCCGATCTCATCGACAGGAGTGGAAGCGGGGCTGCACGACGAGAGCTAAAGTAGAACTTGCCGACGTGAACGAAAGGAAGAAATTAATGGAACAGTACGAGCGAAAGCTGATGAGTCCGATTTTTATAGGATTTTTCAGACTCATTTGAGCTTGTTTTTGCACTCGAGCACTCTTCACATTCGTGTTGTTATTGCTTTATATTCCACTCTTTTCATATTGTTACACAAAGTGCACTTTTTGCCCATTGTGGTAAGCAATTGTGCTTCCATCCCGCCATGTTTGGTTGTCGCACTAGCAATTGCTAGTTGCGTGCTAATTAGCGACGAGGTGTTTGTGACCCTCACTCTGCTTGACTACACGCCCATCCGCCTCTCAAAGCAGTGCATAAGCGGCTTGCGTAGATTCAATCCCGCCGAGCGAAGCAGTGCATAACGACCTGCATAGGAGTAGTTGTTTTTAGTTTTACTTTAATTTATTTCTACAAATCTAAAGCTCCGTTATAATTCCATCCGCGGAGGACTTCAATCTCAAGTCCTCCTCGAAGTAAATCTTCACCTTACTGTGTTCCTTGAGTGATCGATACCTTGGGGATCTACTCCCACATTTTATATTATTTGAGCGACCATCGCACTTACCGTATGCGCATCAAGTTTTTGACGTCGTTGTCAGGGAACACAGTCGTGTGAGTTTTCGGAGAGCAAGTCGTGAGATAGAAATCCTTTCCTTTGTGAATTGTATTCATTTTGTTCAATCTTTGTTTTTTTCCTTTTCTTTTTATCTGTTTTGAATATAGGTATTTGTAGTGAATTTTTGTTGGATATAGTATTGTGCACAAAAGTTTTTATTTGTGAATCTGGATAATCTCACACAATGTGGGTTGCATTTAATATCCGCTGTCGTTGGTGTGGAGTTACCTCCCACGCTAGTGATAGATGCCCCACGAGAGATAATAAGACATAATTCTCGTGGCTCAGTGCATGGAGCACCGGTCTCCTCCGGTTCTTCATGCCCTGTGCCCAAGTTTTATGGTCACTCGTCTTCGCCGCATGTACCATTTCTGTATTTCCTCTCCAGCCCCACTTGGACTAGTGAAAAATACAAAACGATGCTTGTTTTGTCATAACACAGATCATGCCTCTGAAGGATTGTGTCAATTACCTTCATCAAATGGAGGGTGATGATGAGTCGGACATCCGGATCATCCTGACTCCTACTTTTGGCGGCACACCTTCAACATCTGGTTATGTGGCCGTGTCACTTTCATATTTTGAAGGGAGTGATGTGGTACACAACCACCAGATGTGTGGCTGATCCAGGCTCTGACATGGCTAAGCCTCTCTCCCCTGTGCATATATCCCCGTGCGTGGAGCCTTTTCTTTATGAGGAACCAGTGCTCGACTTTTATCCGAGCAATGTTCTTCCCTCTTTTTGTGCATTTTACTACATTCGTTTCTGACGATATCGTATTGACGACGCCCGCAATTTGAGGCGTGTGATCTACCTATTGTGCCTTGTCTCTATGGAGGAGGACAACCTTCTAGGTGATGAGGATTCTTCCTCAGCACCAGTGGAGGAAGTCCAAATCAGATCCTACCGAGCCTTGCTGCATTGTTGACGACGCCGACAATTTTTCTCTATCTCAACCTATTGGGAGTGAGACCGGGACCACTCTCCCAATTACCGATTTTTTTGTTTTTCGTCTCATTTATTGCTTGATCACTCCTCTCCGTCCATGCTTGTGCAGATTGAGCTTTCACAAGGTACCCCAGGGAGAATTTGGACCTTCTCCCTGTTGACGACACCTTGCTAGGCAAGGATGTTTCTGGTGAGACGAGTGGAGGATCTGCCCTACTCTTCTTACATTCTCTTCCATCTACCTGTGAGGCGCATGTTTGATTATTTAGGTAGAGGGGTAACTGCTATGTCGCCGTATCGGTACCTGTTACCGAAACGGATAATGGAACAGTTACCTATTCATTTCTCTTTCCATAGACCGATAAGCTAGAACTTTTAAAATTTTAAATAAGTCGTGCTGAGAGTACAATAACCCTCAGTAGTTGTCTTATATTTGCTTGCAAATTAGTCTAGTTTGTTTGTTTTCTTTTGCTTGTACGGAGCTCACCCCTTTGCAGATATTTTTTATTTGTGAAGGAGGTGATTGTGATTCTTCGTATGGCGGGCTTGGCTTTGATTTTCACGCGTCTTCTGGTATGTTCACTTTCAGAGCATTGGGTAATCTCTTCCCTAGCCTCTATTTTAATTGTTATTGTTTTATCAATTGCTTAGTTTAAGTCTGGGGGAGGGAGAGCTCTCGCTTGGTTACCCCGTGCACATGCATATTGTATAGCATGCTAGAAGTACTTTTTATTTCATTTTTATATCTTTATTGTAGTTCGTTTTCACTACACACCACAACACCCACGTGAGTGTGTGCTTAACCATTAGCACGTTGCGAGTTAAATTCATTTCTTTTGTGTGATGAGGAAAGATATTTGTGCTGACTTAGGATTGTGAGACGGAGTAAAATGTTGACTCCTGTAGTGCTCCTAGTCGAGTGCTCACGTCTCGCGTAGAAATCCGAGTAGAATTAATTTGTCTTTATGCTCTTAGTTTATGCCTTTTCTAATTGCATAAATATAGTCAAGCGGTAGCATATGGATGTGTGTAGACGGTTATTAGCCTCGTATTGCTCGAGTCGGGAGGAATGATGATTTCATTCGGTGGCTAATAACTAGCCCCAAGCTATTCTTGAGGCATGAGTATACTGTTATTTCATTTGTGCAAGTGTGACGTAGACCATCATTTTGGCCCGGTTGAGCCTTTGTACCGCTCCTATCGCTCTATCCTCATTAGCCCCTTTATGCCTACCCCGTCTTTTAATTGTTATTGTTTTATCAATTGCTTAGTTTAAGTCTGGGGAGGGAGAGCTCTCGCTTGGTTACCCCGTGCACATGCATATTGTATAGCATGCTAAAAGTACTTTTTATTTCATTTTTATATCTTTATTGTAGTTCGTTTTCACTACACACCACAACACCCACATGAGCGTGTGCTTAACCATTAGCACGTTGCAAGTTAAATTCATTTCTTTTGTGTGATGAGGAAAGATATTTGTGCTAGCTTAGGATTGTGAGACGGAGTAAAATGTTGACTCTTGTAGTGCTCCTAGTCGAGTGCTCACGTCTCGCGTAGAAATCCTAGTAGAATTAATTTGTCTTTATACTCTTAGTTTATACCTTTTCTAATTGTGTAAATATAGTCAAGCTGTAGCATAGTGGATGTGTGTAGACGGTTGTTAGTCTCGTATTGCTCGAGTCGGGAGGAAGGATGATTTCATTCGGTGGCTAATAACTTGCCCCAAGCTATTCTCGAAGCATGGGTATACTGTTATTTCATTTGTGCAAGTGTGACGTAGAACATCATTTTGGCCCGGTTGAGCCTTTGTACCGCTCCTATCGCTCTATCCTCATTAGCCCCTTTGTGCCTACTCCGTCTTTTGATTCAGCTCCACCAATATCTCGCCAAAGCCAAAAAGCCTATCCTATTCGCACACCCAAATCCAAGCTTTAGTTGTTTATATTTTCATGTTAGGCGTGTTGATGTGGTGATTTTATTTGTGGATATATGGTTGTGCTCCATTGAACATATGTGCTGAAAATAGTTATGAAAAAGAAAAATGAAATGAAAAATTGTGATTGATGAGAATGTTTGAAAAGAAAAAAATGGTGAAAAAAGTGAAATGAGAAAAGCTTAATTGAAAATCTATGTAATGATGTTTTATGTTGGGAGTAGGCGGTGCACACACCAATGCAGTCAAGTCCAAGTCTAGGGGTGTGGTGCACCTGCATTGTATTGTTAGTGCGTGGATAATTATTTTGCATTAGCTCATTTGGGTTAAGTGTGTAAACCGTCGTGTTTATCTTTGTATACCCCACCGTAACCCAAGCCCAGTCTTAAACATAGAGTTATACTTATTCGCGCATTGAACCAAACCAGTGCCATGGAGAGAGTGTGGAAGGGCGAGCTTATGGTCATCGACATTGATGGATTTTTTTGGAGGTTGTCTCAAGCCCCGGTCTTTGGCAATGCTCACATTAGCGATCAAGTCTACTTTCTCCTTATGCGTGACCAGATGATTCACCGTGATTCTATTTTTGAGTAAAAATAATATATATATATATGCACTGAGAAAAATATAAACTATTGTGCATAAATAGAAATTTTTTCTACTGTATTTTTATGAGTGCGAGTATGCAACTTCGCATAAGTACTCAACATTCTTAGTTGCTATGCCAGTTGGTTTCTTTCTTGACCGCTAGAGGGATGATTTGCTCGGGACGAGCAAATATTTAAGTCTGGGGTTGTGATAAGTCTGATTTTTATAGGTTTTATCGGACTCATCTGGGCTTGTTTTTGCACTCGAGCACTTCACTTTTGTGTTGTTATTGCTTATATTCCACTCTTTTCATATTGTTACACGAAGTTCACTGTTTTACCCATTGTGGTGCACAATTGCGCTCCGTTTTGTTGGGGCTAAGCATTTGGTGCTCCTCATTGTGTGTTTGATGCTTTTATTGATATTTTGGACAGGTTGGGGATGTGCTGAACCCAATTTGTGAATTCTAGGGAATTGCACGGTCGTGCGATTTTCCTCCGTGCACGGGCATTTTGCCCGCGCGACCCCTTGTGCTGAAAATTTGGTTTCTGTCGTTACCCGTGCGTTTTGGTCGCGCACGGTTGATTTCAGCCGTGCGAGAACAAAATCGTACGAGTGCCCTTGTTTGTCTAAAAAAATTAATGTTTTATGGATCGTGTGTTTCCTTCACGCACGATTGAATTCAACCATGCGAGAAGAAAAACGCACGGTCTCGTGATTAGCCTTGAATTTTCATTTCTGTTTCTATCCATGTGTTTTTGTTCACGCACGGTTGATGCAACCGTGCGTGAAAGGAAATCGCATAGGCGGAACCTTGGTCTGTAGTGTATTTTATTTTGTAAATATCGCACGGTTCGATCGCACGACCGTGCAATCGACCGTGCGCGACTAAATTCTAACAATTTCTCTATAAATAGCCGCGTTGGTTTGCCCTAATACGGAGATCACATCTCCAGTTTGCCGTTTTCGCCGCGGGGAGAGCTCCGCTCTGTTCCTCCTCCATGTGTTAGGGTTTTTGCCCTAGGCCGCCTCCATCATCCAAGAGCTTCAAGGAAGGGTATTCTAGCCTTACACTCTCCATCAAGCAAGGAAGATTTGCACCTAGAAGAGATCGGGTCGTGAGACGAAGAGAACGTGCCCATTGGGAGAAGGTGACAACTCTCCTCTACCCCGAACGCAGTTGCGGACCAAGTTAAGGACGCGGATTGACAATCCAGCGATTCCTACCGTGAACCCTCAACAAGACTTCGGATTTGGTCAATTCCTTTGCCTCTTTGTCTTGTTTTGATGGTTGTGTTAAGATAGTTTCTTTTTCATGTATTGATGATGTGCACACTCGAACTTTAATCTTTAATGTTAAATTCATGTTGTTGAATTTATATCTTGTTCTTGTGTGTAATTGAGGTTGCGCCACCGTTTTCCATCCCGCCATGTTTGGTTGCCACACTAGCAATTGCTAGTTGCGTGCTTTGCGACAAGGTGTTTGCGACCCTCACTCCTGCTTGACTACTCATCCATCCGCCTCTCGAAGCAGTGCATAGCGGCCTGCGTAGATTTCATCCCGTCGAGTGAAAGCAGTGCATAGAGACCTGCATAGAAGTAGCTGTTTTAGTTTTACTTTAATTTGTTTCTACAAATCTAAAGCTCTGTTATAATTCCATCCAGTGAGGACTTCAATCTCAAGTTCCTCCTCAAAAGTAAACTCCACCTTACTGTGTTCTTTGAGTGATCGATACTTGAGGATCTACTCCCACATTTTATATTACTTCAGTGATCGGCGCACTTGCCTGTCTGCACATCAGAAGCCACCGGAAGAAAATTAGGTCGTCAACCATTAGAGCGACGAATTTTAGAGATGAGACAATTTCTGCTCTAATACCATATTAAAATCGAGGGAAATAAGTATTTGGTATGATTTTATTTTTCCACAACGGGGTAATTTATAGAAGTTACATGGACACAAATTCGGACTCATGATGTGGAACTAAAATCATACAGACTTGAAAATCCAAATGACTCTAGTATTACGATAATATTAATAACTTCAACAAAATATTAATGTATTTCTTAATAGACATGCCTCTCTCGTCTATTTAAGGGGGAGGGGTAGGAAGTGATGGGCATTTTTGGATAATTAGTCTTTTGTCTCTCTTTTGAAAGATGGGCTCTTTGGAGGAGCCGGTCTCCAAAGAGAGACTCAAAATGAAAAGCATCGATGGTAGAACAAAAACGATATATTTGAGAGACAAGCTCCGGCCAACGCTTGGATATTGGGTCCATCACAAGCTCTCATCTCTGAAACAGAGCCAAAAAAACTAATGATTTATATAGATGAGGGAGCCACACCTATTTAGTATTTAATATTAAAATTACATGTTATCACATTGACAATTATGGCGGTTCCCTAAATCGTTGTAGGCACTGAGCTTTGCGCATTCTGTTGGTGATGCAAGGGGGTCCGCTCGGGGATGTACGTAACAACATGCAACAAAACCATTTATCTAGAGAAGAAACTCATTAGCTAATAAATGCTTACCTCTAAACACACAAATTTTGACAAAAATCTTCAGTTGTATGGTGAGCTCGTACATGATGGTCTGTGTGTGCAGTCTATAGGCTGGTTTGGGCTAGGTAAATCAGTTTTATGTGTTCTCTATTATTATTTTCTTTGTAATGAATGAATGATAAATACAATGACTCTACTAACCTTAAATTATTCCAGCTTGCCTACTGTTACAATCTTTTATTTCTACGATGGGATTTCCTTGTTAGTTCGAGTTATTGTATTTATCATTCATTCATTTGGTTAGAGGTTTCATGGTTTCCATAAGGAGTGGGGATCATTTGTAGCTATTCTTGTATTATGTGAATAAGATTGTAACTGTAGGCAAGCTGGAAGTTCATAGAAGAAATCTAAGACAAAGGCACCTCCATCTCCAAAGAGTGAGGTTACAACAATTAGTGAACCTGAAAGGATTAGCACATTGATGATTGGTTTACTGGAGAGTAGGTATCAATTTTGTATCTATAGAAGAAGAGTACATGAATCCCAATATTAAGGCCGACTTTTATGCCATTAGGAGCATCTTGTATAACTTAATCTTACATTGTGGTTTGGAGTTGAGTTGTTAGTACTCACAACTATAAATATGTGCATATGTATTTGTATTTTTTTGTATGTGAGGTAATAAAATTATTTCTTGTTAGATGATATTTTCACACAGTATCACGTTGTCAATTGTGCTCCTGCTCTCACCCATCGAGCTCTTGTTCCTAAACCGAACAAGTCTTTAGGCCGCCAGTGAACTCGCTCTTGAAATCGCAGCCGGATCCTGTACTCGCGGGCTAGTTCTGAACTCGCTATCTGTTAATGAACTCATTCCCACTTTCGAGCTCCTTAGCTCATCGATTGATCTCCGCTGCTTGACGAAGCTCTTGCACTCACTGGAGCCTTGCTCGCCGAAGCTCGTTCCGACCAATCTCTCGTCAAGTGAACTTGTCAAAGCTTCCGCTTCTCTTGATCCCGCTGAAGATCACTGTCGTTGATCTCGCCGAAGCTATCGCTTTTTTCTGAGCTCGTCGATTGATCTTGTGATCTCTCCTAAGCTTCGATACTCGTCGGACCTCCTTGTAGTTATCAATCTTGTAGTTGTTAAAGATTATCGTTATCAATCTTGTCAAAGCTTCCCCTTATGAACTCATAGTTGTTACCGATCTGACTCACTGATTGATCTCTCGAGCTCGTCGAAGCTCCTATACTTTCTAGAGCTTCTGTGCTTGACAGAGCTCCTTGTTGTCGTTGAAGATCGATGTTTTCAAGCTCGCTGAAGCTTCCTGAACTCGCAGTAGCTCCCTTGAAATCCGCATGTTACTACCAACAATGCAATGAGGTCAGATGTTGGTTAATCTCTACCATCATTCCGATCTCTTCCCCCTCGCTCCTATGTATAAAGTAAGAGATGAACTGAAGATCGTCATCATTTCCTTCTCTAGGAAGAAGAATTGAGCGGGTCAACTCAATGCATCATTTCCTTCTCCCCCCATTGAGCCCACCAAGCAATGAGTTTGGGATGATGGTCTTGGTTATGCCATGAATACTGAACTCTATGGATGGTGAGCCATATTTAATGTCTATGCACTACGAAACTGCACATGCCATGTCGGATGAACTTAAGTCTCCCTACTTTTGAAAAATTAGCATTGACACACGTTCAATCTATTTCGAGACCTCCACATTGTTGAACCTGGTTCAAATGGTGATTTGACGTTATTCATGGAGCAATATAAGACCCTCATCGAGTCTTGGATTCAACATCAGCTTTTTACTTTAAATTTAGTGACTCAATGAGCTTAGAAGGTAGCAGCTGGCATAATGACGATGATAGCTAGAATATCACCTCACCTTTATAGTGTCTGTGCCAACATTTTATCCTCTTCAGCTTTTCCATCATTATTAGATATTTGCCCAATGCTTCTTAAGACGACTCTGCCTACTGATGTTTCCATGATTCCTCTTACCCTTTTCCAACATTTTGCTGAAGAACCCCCCTCCCCCCCCCCCCCCCCCAATATTGGGCACATTGGGTTCTCAAGGCGGTGGACATGATGGTCAAAATCTCCTCGAGGGACAAATCACCTGCATGTGTACCTATTCTGACTGGGCAAACCATACAGAGGCTTGTTACAAAAAAGTATGGCTTCTCATAACAACCACCAAACCCTCATCACCAAGCTTCCTTTTGTAGTGGACGCTCCTAACATGTCCAACTTAATTGTAGTTAACGGAAAAAATCCAACATGACCCAACCATTCTTTTTCTAGGAGGAAGATATGCAAGTTGGCATGCTCATTTTTGTCTAAGGCATGTATTTCTTCCTCCATAATTTTTTACATTCTGGTATCTTGGTAGCCTATTGTTAGGTTTTAAGAATCACAATAGAGAAAATATATGAGATAAAAGCTTTACGAGCAGAAAAAAGGATGATACGAAATGTAACCTTTAAGATGAAGCAAACATGTTACGCTCACATATTTCCATTGTTACCTTTAAAATGAACAATGAGAATATGGAGGTCATTATCAGAATCTGTAGCTGAAGCAAACATGTTACGCTCACATATTCGTTCAGAACAGACATCCCTCATCGACATCACAAGCGCTCGCATATGTTAGCCTCCATGATATATTCATGGCATGATATAATATTGTTAATTAATTAGTTTATATTAATTAATAATATATTATATTAGTTATATTAATTATTGTGTGTTGTATTTTGGTCTTCCTCATCTATATAAGGGGGAAAGACATAAGTGTCGGGGAGCTTTTGATATGGTGGTTTTGGACTCTCTAATCTTTAAATCTCTTCTTCTCCCTTGGAACTCTCTTTTCTACCTCTCATGTATCTGATGCATCCGTCGTCGCATCCGAGGACACGTGACTCCATCACGCGCCATTATTTATTTCATGCAGTTATTTAATTTTTTTGATCGTTTTCTTTGCAGTTATTTATGTCATGTATGTCTCTTTCCTTGCACTCGTTATTAGTCTCAGCTCATCGGTGTGATCAAGCCGGTGAGACCCTTACTAAAAAGATCCAGTAAAATGAGTTAGTTAGGGTGTAAGAGGCAAGCTTAATATATTTAATTACTATTTAATTACGCATAAAACTAATCCTAAAGACAGTCAATTTACAATATTTTGGGAGCAACTTTTCGTAAAAAAAAACCTGCTCTGTTTAAAGAAACAAAATGTTATTGGAAAACAATTCAAGATTGCCCGATTCTTTCAAGTTTGCAAAATAATAATAAAGGATTTCTTTACTGTATGGTTTTTGGAAATAAATCAAAGATATCAATTTGCTTGTCACGGCTATATAGATCGTTGTTTCAAGGAAACAAGGGAGACCGGAAAATTAAGAGAAGAAACGATTCAATTCGTTCTTCTTCTCTGTTGCCGACCCTACCCCTCGCCTCCGCCCTAGCTCCCGTTCTGCCAATACCGCCATAGATCAACCCTCTTCCTCCGTCGTCGAAGTGACAGCAGTCGGCGACGGTGACCTGTTTCGTCGCTGTGCGAGCCGCCCGATAACGACGGCTCCCTGCTCGTCTCCGTCTGCTGCGCCACATCCCAGGCAAACCCTGCCGAGGTCTTCCCCGTTGATCGGCGTCGACAACGTCGCACCCCTCCGTCGATCGGCGGTTCGTTCTGTGCATTCCTGCATCTTCGCGAAACTGGACGGAGCTCGGACTCTGTTTTCACTAGTCGTCGACTACAACAAGCTTCCGACCCGATTTTGACTGTCGCGGGCCTGATTCTTTCCACCGCAGGATTTGTAAAGGACACTCCTCCTTTGGGTAACATTCACTAGATCCGTGTTTTCAGAATATCAATTTAATTTTATGCATCTTAATTAAATATTACTAAGCTTGCCTCGAACGTTTGATCTGCTCATTTTACCGTTATTTCACAAGTGATTTGTGTGAGTCTGCTTGTGGTTATATAAGTCGCGCAGAACGTTCACTCGGAAACGCGTGAGAGAACCGTCTCTTACTAAATTCGACGATTTTTTTAAAGTTCGTTACGACGAGCGTAGATTCGCGGGCGAACCTTTATTTGGCCAACTCGACCCACCTCTCAAAATTAAAATCCTTTTCATTTTTTAAATTCGTAACAATAATGGAATAATTTGATTAAAAATTATTCAATTTCTAAAAATCCCTAGCCGAGTTTACATCAGTATCTCTTTATTATGATTGTTAATGCAATGATATATTATTAAGCTACACATCAAGGAATCTTGTTTGGAACAATTGGTCCGACCTTCCACCTTCTGGCCACGGTTTTTGTCGTCGGAATCTCACCAGCGATCCCTTCGGCCACCGCTTGGAATGTCCCCTCTCCGACCATGTCCTCCACCGCTATCTCCGTTTATGTGTGCCTCAATCGGAAAATGATATGTTCACCAACCTCCTCGCCATGGCGCACCTTCTCGAATCCAAACTCAATCGACAACAAATTCTCTCAGTTTCGTGCAACAACTCCCTTTTGTTCGCTGCCCTCGCTGTCGTCGACTACCAGGTCCGTCGTCATCCCGGGTGCACGTGCTCTGAGCGTCCCTCCAGTCACAACCACATCCACGCCACCAATGCCATCGCCTCTAGAGTTCCACACTTCGATCCTCACCCACACCGCTGCATACTCAAGCAACCAGCAAGCCACCCCTAATGGGGTCTATTTCTTTATTAATGTTTGGCCATCAGTGCAGGGATCCTCCTCCATTGTTGCCGACGAAAATGAACGTCTGATACTCCCCCCAACATTTCTCCCCGACATCTCTGCCGCTGAGCCAGGCCGGCTCGTGTCCCTTTTAGCCTTGAAATTTTCTAGCGGCCCGTCGTACCCGAGCACGCAGCCGCTACTACCGCTGGTCTAGCCTCCTACGACGCTGAACTCCTTCCTTACCAGTGTCGAGCCCCGCATCGCCTCCATTGTGAGCTGTCATGCGTCGATCCACCCTCGCCCACCCTTACAGCTTCTTTAACAGTCCCTCAATCGCCACCTTTACAGCTGCTTCGCTTGCCATGATGTGTACAATATGGAAAAGGCACGCCTACGAGCGTTTTTGTCGTGGATGAAAACTCTTCTGGTTACAAAGAAATCGGGCAGAAATTTCTCTCTCCTTGTGGACCTCCTCCCCCCTTTTTCTTTTTTTTCTCTTTCCGCATGAACCCCACGGGGATTCAATTTTTGTTTTTTTCACCCAAGCTCACATGGCCTATTTCTCCCTGCCTTTATTATCATGGCCCACACGCCTCACCCCAATCTTTTTCCATCCAAATAGCAGAATTTCCCTGCTTCACTAGATGTTAAAATTCACTCTCTTCCTCACTTGTCTTGTCCCATCAACTTTTCCCTTCTCTTTACTTGTTCTTTTTTAAACCGGCCATCTTGTCCTTTTCCCTAAGGGTCTGTTCAGTAGAGCGGAAATGGAATTCGGGAAATGAAATTGGGTATTAATAATTCTTTTGAGGGTGTTCAGTTTGATGGAATTGGCTTGGATTTGGAATTAGTCAATTCCATGGGTATTGAAATTGAACCAGGGCCAATTCTTGCCCTCTTCCATTGGTTTTCCGTCGTCTTCAAGCCGCCTCTTCCTCGTTCCCTCTTCCTCTGCTGCTGTCGTCTTCAAGCTCTGAAAATAGAGGTATTCCGTTGAGCGTTGCGCCCGACTGCAATCCCGCAACCCTGCGCGTCTCCTTCCCCATCTCGCAACGTCATTCGCGCGATTTGCTCTACGTCCGTTTGTCAGTGCATCCTCTTCCGATCTAAGACCAGGCCCCGACTCCTCTCCTCCGGTCCTCACAAATGTAAACAATAAGAACAATTCCTCTATGGCGCCGCGGCCTTCCGGTGGCAGCCGACAACGAGTTTTCTTTACCCGTACGCCTCAAGAGGAACTTCTCGTTTGCCCCCAGCGCCCGCCGCCCAAGTTAAACTTTCGTTTTGTTGCCTTGTTTGTCAATTTAGTGGAACTGCGAGATTATCTGTCTTCCCGGTGTGTGGAATTATCTGAGCTTGTTAATGATCTGTTTCTCCTATCTCGGTTTGATGCCACAGACGCGATAGAAAATAATTATATATCTTTGATCAGATTTTGATGTTGGTCATGACATTACTGAGAAGCTCGATTTTGACAAGATATGTTTCTCCTATCTCTGTTTGATATGTTTCTCTTTCCCCATCTCGCAGCTTCTGTGTTCAGTAGAGATTATTTTGAGAATATTTGCGAGATTATTTAGACACGGCCACTTAATTCGTCTCTTCAGAAGCTGCTACTAAATTCCGCAATTTAATGCATTTTCATTTCCAATTTCTATGGATTTTGGCCAATTCCATATTGTACTCGAACATCATAATTGGAATTCAACCAAACCGCGATTCCTTCGAGTTTTAGAATTGCTGAATTCGTCGAACCGAACAAACCCTAACTGCTTTGGCCCATCTCTTCTCTATACCCCTTTAACACCAATCTTCACCTCTACATCCCCACCCACACTTGCCGCCACACTAAACAATTCCCCTCACATGGGTTTGCCCTAGCTTTTCACCTCATCCCTACACAATTCTCTCCAATTTTATACCAAAAATATAATACTTTTTCGCCACCACGAGTGCATTCTCTCAAACACAAGTTGTATGTTGCCCAAATTTTAAAAGACTCGGATAATTTTTTTAAAAAAACTCGACCTTGTGTGGCAAGGTTGATTTTCAAGGGCGATAGTGTTATGCTCACATTCGTCTGAACGAACATCCCTCATTGACACCACCTACGCTCACATATGGAAGCTGCCTTGATATATTCATGGCAAAATATAATATTATTAATTAATTACTTAATAATTATTATTAATGTATTATATTAGTTATATTAAATATCATGTGTGTTGTATTATAGCCTCCCTCATCTATATAAGGGGGAATGACATAAGTGTTGGGGAGCTTTTGATATGGAGATTTTGAACTCTCTAGATCTCTTCCTCTCCCTTGGAACTCTCCGTTCTCTCTCTATGTATCTCTTTATTATGAATGTTAATTTAATGATGTCTTGTTAAGCTATACATCAAGGAATCTTGTTCGTAACAAAACACTTGTAGCGGTTGAACGTTCGGGGACTGCACGTGCTCAGCTTTACGGGAAATGCGAGAGTATGTATCCAACAAAGGAGGCAATGGTCACGAAGAAGGAATGGGAGTTGGAGGAGCGGAAGTAGAAATGATTTGCGGAGGAGGTGTGAAGAAGCAACGATTTGAAGCGGAGCGATCGGAAGGGGAGTGTCCCATCATCAATACTATTCATTTTCCCTTAATAAGGACCAAAGTAAGACTCCCTCTCACGAAAGGTTACATCAACGGTACAAAAGAAGCGATGAGTGGAGGGTGATAACATCGATATAATTTGATGGTGGGAGTGTACCCAACAAAGACACATTTAAGAAAACGGACATTCAATTTGTTACGATGTGGAGTATGGACGAAACAAAACAGTCAGACTCAAATATATAAGGAGAGATGTGAGAAGTATGTATGTTTAGAGGAAAGACGAGAAAAGGGAGCAACGTATTGTACAGAGCGTGAGGGAATACGATTAACTAGATGGACTGCAATCAAAGCAACAACGCACTAGTAGGACTTGACAAGGTGCATGGTACTACTATCAGGAAACGAGCAACTTGCAAAAAGTATTTGTTTTTTTGTTCTGCAACTCCATTTTGGATGGTGTGGATACAAGTGGTTTGGTAAAGTGTGTCGTTATTGGCATGATAAGTGTCAAACAATCCACTACGAGAAGAATAATTAATAAAGGTAACAAATCATTTATAGACAAACAAAGATAACACCGATGAAGGACCCCAAACATCATAGTGAATCACATCAAAAGGAAAAGAACTAGGAAGAGATACATGAGTTGGACTGTGACGAACATATTTCGACAGTTCACAACCATCACAATAAAAAAACTTAAGTAAACAATGAAAAATAAAAAAAAGTTTGGTAAGATATAAAGAGGAGGGGTGCCTAAGGCCTTGATGCAAGCGTCGGATGTCATGGAGAGTAGGAGCATTGGTGGTGGAAAGTACACTGGGGAAACTGTCGGTCCAACAACTATAGACCGCCAATATTTCTATCACTGTTAATGTTCCGCTTCGTAGTGTGATCCTATAAAACACAAACATTGAAAAATAAAGTCACCAAGCAATTTAATGAATTAGTTAAATGACTAATGAACAAAAGATTGTGAGGTAATGAAAGTACATGCAATGCAAACGAGAGAAAAATGGTAGGAGAACATGAAATTGTTCATCGCCAACAATAGAGAAAAGGGAACCATTAGCTACAATAACTTTATCACGACCCGAGAGAAATGTATGGGGTAAAACATAATGATGTTTCGCTCATATGATCAGTAGCTCCCGAATCTGACTCACTCTGATCGAGATGAAGACATAACATGGGCATTCAAAATGCTTGAAATGGCAACGACAGCAGCAGAATCAGTGGTTGCAGAGTCGGGTTGTGAATTCAATAACGACGAAATGCCACTAGCACTTCAACAGAAAGACCCCTTGAGGGGAAGATTGTCCGTATAAACTTCACTGTTATGGGTAGAATACCGCGTGTGTGCACCAGACTGTCGATCACCACCATGGTTACTGTTCCAACCACAACCATTTGTCCCCTGACCAGGGGCACAATGAGGATGCAATCGATATCAGGTCTCCTTAGTCCTTAGTATGGCATTTCCTCCTACAATGGTCACACGTAGGAGGAGCGTGAATGGGAGGACCATGACCAATCCCAGCAAGAGTGGGGTGATTGGTTTGAGTGGTAGGAGCAAGAGAGCGGCGACGATTCTCATCACTTATTACCATATTAAATGCTTCCCGAAGAGAGAGAAGAGGCTCATGATGAAGAACATGTAAGCGAACTGTATCGAACTCCATGTTGAGGCTCGTTAGAAAGACATGCACCCGAAAGCGGTATTTGTACTTTTTAAGGTTGACGACATCCACAGTGCATGCTGGAATGAAGGTATTGTAGTAGTCCAATTCTTGATATAGGCGCTCAAATTCTGAGTAATAGTGAGATACAGAAAAGGATTCTTATTTCTGCTATAAGCATGCCGAGTGAGCTCACGGTTTTGTGTTGAGCTACCCACCCGCGAGTAGGTCTCACAGGCTCGAGTCCAAATTTCATGAGCAGAGTCCATGAGCATATAACTATGGTACATTAGAGGGCATATAAAGTGGAGTAACCATGAGACAACCAACAAATTATCCGTGTCTCATTTCCTCCATGGGGGATCGGGATGTGTTGGTTCAACAACGATTCCATCAATATGTTCATACAACTGGTGACTACATATATCATGTTGAGCGGCCTAGATCATTCATGGTAATTTGTGTCATCCAAAGGCACTGTGGTGATCTTCAATGATCCAGATTACCCGTGGCTCCGGGGGGGGGGGGGGGGGTCACTTGTGGGAACAATCCGAGGAGTGGATGAGATATCGAAAGAATCACCAATAGAAAAGTAAAGGGCACTCACTAGAAGTAATCAATCAGACTGGATAGTATGAAGAAACATTGCATCCTACGAGCCTTCCCTAGATCGATCCACCGGAGAGGACACACCATAGGATGTGAACTTGATGTCTTTGGCTTTTTTCATGGGGGACAAAACGTCTGGAGACCACCGTTCGCCCATTGGATGGGTGGAGAGCAGTTTGAGGGAGTTGTTGTCAAACGAGTTCTTGGCTGGAGAGATGCGGTAGTTGAACGAAAGAACTGTTGTCGGTGGTTCATGGATCTGGTTTGGAGAGAAACAACTTGACTGGACGGGAGGCAGCTAGAAGTGGCTGGCAGGTGAGAATGGGAGTCAACAAAGCTGAGAGGAGCACTCGAAGAAGACGCGAGTCGACGATGCCCTGGCCAGATGTCATGGGGTCGGCAATGCCACTGGAGCGAGTTGCGAGGCGGGATCGGGACCACTGGACCAAGCGAGCGGCAAGTGCGTGGCATGATTCCTTTCTCGAGCTGTATGGAAAATAATATCTCTTCACATTTTCGCCTCATTGTACTGTGAGAGAAGCTCAGTTTTCTTTAGTTTATTCGAACATGCGGGGTTCATATAAAACTGCTAGTTTATCTGGATACTGTTTTTATTTTATTTTTATAGATTATTATTGCATGACGTGGGTGTATTTACTTCATGATCGATCTAAATATTGCGTGCCTTTCACTCATGAATTGCAAAAATTCATAGTCAATTTTCGACTGATATTAAAATTATTAGAACCGATAATGCTCGCAAGTGCACTAGTCATGAATTTTCGGAGACTTGCAATACCTTAAGTATTATCCATCAAACATTATGTGCTTACACACCACAACAAAATGATGTGACAGCGGAAAAAACCGTCATATTTTTGACGTTGCAAGATCTCTCATGTTTCAAATATAGGTTCCCAAGATCTATTGGTACTTTGCAATCACTACCACATGTCATTTAATTAATCGCATGTTATCGACCATTTTGAACTTTGTATCTTGTTTTCCCATCTTGTTTTTGTCTACACCGCCTCTGCACATAACTCCTCGAGTTTTTGAGTGTGTATATTTTGTTCAACGGAGCTAAGAATGTCACCCACGAATATGTTTTATTTTCTACAAATCCAAGTAATTCAACGTAAGATCATTTTTCGTTCATCTGGAGAAGGAGTTCAGAAAAATGTTGGAATCATCAATGTTTTGAATTATATTCATGCATTTCATTTTAAAGGGTCAAACCTATTTCCATTATCACCAATAATTATGCTTAAAGGTGTAATCAAATAGTATGAAACTGCATAACCAAATCGAGGCCTAACATCAGGGTTTGGCACAACTGTGGCGGTTGTGAATACGGTGGTTATGAACTGTCGTTTGAGAACGCCCAACCTCACCTAAGAAACTTCATCCACTTTTATGTTCAAAAGTAATTTTATTTTTTTGGTGGCGGTCATAACCATTGTCAAAGCGTGGTGTTACCTTTATTGAGGATCAACCTTCCTATTCCTCATCAACTTTTGACATCTTACCACCTTCTCTCCCACGTCCCAATGTCCCTATCAACTGCCCACCAACCATTGTGCTGCCGAACCTCTTCTTTTACTAAAAGTGTATACTTTTCTCTACCTTGCCAATATGCCCGAGACAGTCGCCCCCTACTGATGCTGCTACTAGTTCTGATCCGACCACAACTCCCACTGAGGACCCACACTATGTACTAGTCTCCTGCTTTCTCAATATGTCTCCATTCATCGATTATCTTATGAACTCACAGTTTGTACTTTCCTTGTATTTTATCTCTACCAGCTCTTCTGTGCACGAGACTTTTCAACATCCTTGGTGGTGGGCAATGAATGTCTGCGATGGATGACGAAATGGATTCCCTATGGGAAAATAGGACTTGAGACTTTTTTCTTCTTAATGGGTCGGTTGGGCGTCTCAAAATGCATCTTGGCCCGCAATTTACTCAACAATTGACATTGATTGTTAAGAAACGCTCTCTCTGATGGCCAACCTTAATACTGTGTTGGTATTGATCTCCTTGGCAATTCATTGTCATTAGAAATTGCATCAACTTGATATCGTGAGTGCATTTCTTAATGACGATCTAACGGAGACTGTCTATATGTCACAACTTTCTGGATATGAGACTATAGGGGAGTCTCTTGTTTGCCATCTCAGGAAATCTATTTATGACCTAAAGCAGTCTCCTAAAGCTTAGTTTGACAAATTTAGTCAGGTTGCTCATGCTTTTGAATTCACTCGAAGCTCGGCGGACTTCTCCTAATTTACATCGTCGCCATGGGGGTTTTATGATCCTTATTATCATCACGTGCGATGATTTGAATGATATATCTATGATCAAGAAGCATTTGTTCTCTTGTTATTATACCAAAGATTTGTGGCATCTTGGATACTTCTTAGATATTGTGGTAGGTCACCGACATGATGAGCTTGTATTGTTTCAACAAAAGTACTGCATTGATCTTCTACACGATGTTGGATACTTTAATTATAAGATAGTTGACACACTCATGGATGCAAATCACAAGCTCTGTGCTCACGAGTCTGACTCTAATCCTCTTCAACCTAAATCGGAGTACTATCGTCACCTAGTCTGCATGCTGATCCATTTGACTGTAATTCTTCCAGATATCTCATACATTGTTGGAGTGTTTAGCCAGTAACATGCATGCTCTTTGGGCATCCCACCTTCACCCAGTCGAGCGAATACTTCAGTATCTGAAGAATGTTATGGGTCAATGGCTTGTGTATAAGCCCTCTTTTACCCTCTTATTGATTGGATATTCTGATGCGGATTATGCAAGCTCCATCGCTGATTGGCGGTCTACAAGCAGCTATTGCACGTAAGCATCTAGTAACTTAGCAGAGCAAGGAGCAAACGGTTGTGACATTCTTATTTGCTAAAACTGAGTATCGTTTGATAACCTACGTCATTTCTGAACTCACTTGATTGTAGATTCTTCTTACCGATCTTGATGTTTCTCTTACCTCTCCTACAATCCTATACTGCGAGAGTCAAGCTAACTCTACTATTGCTGAAAGTCCAGTTTTTTGTGAACGGACCAAGCATATTGAAGTAGGTTGTCACTTCATCAGAGAAAAAGTTTAACTCCTTGAAATTGAGCTTCAACATGTATTTGATGTTGATCAAATCTCGGATGTCTTCACAGAGGCCTCGCCTCGCCCTCTCTATCGTTAGTTCGTTTCCAAGCTTCGAGCCTATGATCTGTATGATCCAACTTACGGGGGAGTATTGAAGAAGATTATATGGAGCTCAATGTAAAATCCTACTTCTATGACCCATTAGAAGCATCTTGTATAGGTTAGCCCCACATTGTGGTTTGGAATTGAGTTGTCACTTCTCACAACTATAAATATGTGTACATGTATTTGTATTTGAAGTAATAAAATCATTTTGTCGTGTCGAACGATATTTTCACGGTATCATAAGAGTTTTGAAATTTCTCAAATGTTAGATCTTGCAGATGGTTAGACATTGAAGTTTACGTAAAAATCTCTCACTGAATTTTTTTTATAATTCTCCCATAGTATCTCTGTTTTGATATATAGCAGATGAAGTTTTAAGTTACCCTTCCCATTCATGTGCAAGCTGAAATGCTTGTTGCATTGTAAATTACAATTTGGCATAACGTATCTTCTTGTATTGAAAATCTAGAAAGATTAATCAAAGATTTCCCTGTCAACGAATTGAACTAGAGTTGTATCAAATTTATTCTTATAACAGATTCTAACTATTTTGTGAATTGTCTCAGTAATCCTTTGGATTTCAGCTTCCCCAGTGAGTTTTAATTTTCGTAAACTTAACCGGTGTTCTTTAAACTCCAACCACCCTCATAAGCTGTCAACATAAGAATGCTTTCAAGTTTGAGATCAAAAGTTGCTCCTCAATTTCACTTTCTTGGTTAGGCAGGCATCAGCACCTTCCTCCTAGCAAACATCTTATCAGTGTTTGTCATTGGAATTTTCTGTGGCTTTTACAATTCTCCCTCCAAAATTGTGACCTTTATTATTATCAGAGCATGAATCCTCACTCAGAACACAGTATGGGACTGCAGTATACCCTATTGTTTCCTCTAGTTTAATTATGTTAGAGAAAGTTATGTAAAGACCCATATTTTGGCCCACTAGCTCTCTTGTATTTATCCCACATCTTAGGATTGGGATATTTCATCTCTCTCTCTTCCTATAAATATGTACACACTCATGTTGTATAATTTAATTCTTGTAGTAATAAAGAAGTCCTCTTTATTTTTCTGCATTCTTCTATATGAAATCAGAGGAAGGTTGCTGCGGACAGATGTGATGTGTGATACCGGTGAGAGCTTTGGGAGAGACAAGATATACCTTCATTAGAGATCGGCGTCATGAATTCAGAGGAACGACTAACCACCTCTCGTAACTGTTGGAGCTGGGTGCGCAAAGCAGCAATGTCCTGACTGGTGGTGGAGCGAGGATCTGCAGAAGCAGTGAGGTGAGGAGGGAAACCATGCTTGCGATAGCAGGTTGCCTCAAGATGGCCAATGGTGACACCACCCCGGTTTCTGGCGCTGCTCATGTGCCTCTCACTCCAACTTTCTTTTTTTTTTTTGTTCTTCATGTTCCGGGATCCCCCTTTAGTCTGTTTTTGTTAGCCGTCTTACTCAAGATCTTGATTGTTGTGTAACTTTCTCACCCTTCTCCTTTATTGTGCAGGATCGACAAACACAAAATATACTTGGTCGGGGGCGGTTGTCTAATGAGCTCTACCTTCTGGATGTTCCACCTACTGTACTCTCCACAGTCTCTTCTGTTTATTGGCATCATCGTCTTGTGCATGCTCCTCTTCAGATTCTTAAGAAAGCTCTACTAGATGTTTCTCTTCATGAGTTTACTTGTGAATCTTGTATCTTTGGCAAACAACATCGTGTCTCTTTTAATTCTTCCTGTACTCGGAGCGATACTCCTTTTTGTTTAGTGCATTTTGATATTTGGGGACCATATAAGATCTTTAGTGTTTGTGGTTATCATTATTTTGTGACTTTTGTTGATGATTACTCGCGAGCAACTGAAAAAGCAACTACTGGTTGCATATTCCGCTGACTATGCGGGGTCTCTTGATGATCGACGATCCATAGCTGAGTTGTGTATATATTTTGGAGATCTTATTACTTGTCGTAGGAAAAAACAATCAGTAGTTGCTCGCTCATCGGCTGAAACCGAGTATTGTGCGATGACGGCATTTGTGTCAGAACTCACCTGGCTAGAAAGTCTACTTGAGGATTTGGGAGTCACGCTTTCCTCCCCAACAACTCTATTTTGTGATAGTCAAGCTGCTATACATATTGTCAATAATCCCGTATTTCATGAGTGAACCAAACACATTGAGGTTGATTGCCACTTTTTCGAGAAAAGATTCAATCAAAGAAGTTGGAATTAGTGCATGTCTCGGCTATCGGGCAAGTTGCTGATATTCTCACCAATGTCTTACCTCGACCGTTGTATCATCAGTTGTTATCCAAGATTGGTGCCTACGATTTGTATGCTCCAACTTGTGGGGGAGTGTTAGAGAAAGTCATGTAAATGCCCATTACTATGGCCCATATTTTGGCCCACTAGCTCTCTTGTATTTATCCCACATCTTAGGATGGGGATACTTCATCTCTCTCTCTTCCTATAAATATGTACACACTCATGTTGTATAATTTAATTCTTGTAGTAATAAAGAAGTTTTTATTTTTCTGCAATCTTCTACAAATTATATTAAATCATTAATAGTGTAAATTAAATGCTATCTTTTACAAAATAAATAAAATTTCATGATGCATTCAGCAAAAGAAAAAAAAGCCTTTTTTCATAAAGGATAGACACTAAATTAATTGTAGTTTACTATTCCTTCTCGCACTGGCACTAAATTTAACTTGTGTTTTATCATGCAATTCTCCTCAAAATTCTACATCCTTTGCACAAATTACTGTGTTTGAATTTTGTATGTGTTTTTGTCTGAAATGTACAGTTTGTGTGGTGCCTGCACGTGGCGCCTCCACTAAAGCAGCCCGATGACACTACCTATTTGCCTCTCGTATTAAGTCGTAGAACTAGTCGAAAAACTTTTCGTCCCCACTATCTAATAGAATTTAGATTTGTGCACAGGGCTAGTACTCACATTTGTTTTACCATCAGGAACCACTTTTCCAATCCTTTAATTGTATTTAATTTGTAATCTCTCATGGGATGTAACTTGCAAGAGTTAAGCTTAAACTACAGATTAGCTCAACCATCCTTAACAACTCTATTGAGGTTAGTTCTTTATTATGGAAGTCTCTCTAAATAATAAATGTGATGCAGAATGGAGACGTGGACCTCTGCAGCGGAGGACGAGCTTTGGGCCCGTTTAGGGCCGATTGGCTACCTACCTTAATGACGTCTCCGGATTGATGATCCGATTCCGTGGATGCGTCTGGATTTGTCTTTACATGTTTTTTCATATATAACTTTTGTATTTTCTGTTATTATTTAGTGTAATAGGGCACTAGACACTTTCGGTCAATCATAGCCGTTGATTTTCGGGTGTCATTTCCTTTATTATAAGTAGGAGTATGGGGAATGTCATGTGGTTCATTGCAGATTTTGGAGAAGTCGAATTCCCGAAATCTGGTGATCTCTCATGGTGCGGTGTCGTGAAGCCCTAAGGTGCCGACTCCTTGGTTTGTATCTCATTTTCCCCTTGTATCTTCTTCTTGCCACTGCCTCCCAAATCCAGAAATTCATTCGCATAACTGTTTTGTTATTTTCCTCCCGTGATTCCCACAACATCAGCACGCCTATTATTCCTACTTCCCTGTGAAATCCCACCGAGCAGCGCCTCCTAATTCTGCGTCGTGAATCATCCATCAGCCTTATCGTGAATCCTTGCCAACTAGAACTATTTTCCCGTAACCCAACCATAGCCCACTGGTTGCCATTGATGCCCCACTGATCTCAACCAATAATTTGGCCTTTTCCCCCACCCGAGCTCCTATTTCTCCCAGCAAACTGACAGCCCAAAATTCTCAATCCAGCAAGTGGATTCCACCCTACCCCCTCCCTGTTAACCGCTTCCAGGCTAATCCAACCAGCAACCCATACTCCAGCCCTTTCCCACCTCACTACCCTGATTTCAGCCACCGTACAACATCATACAACACCTCTTCCTCCTCCGGACAGCTACCAACCACCCGCAAGTCACCGGATCTCCATTGCACGGCAACCCCCTTACTTTGTGAGTGTTTATTGTTGTATGGATCTTGTTTTTTTTAATATTAAAAATACGGTGGTGTGATTTTATATTTGTTCGGATAAATAGCATCGTAGAATCTTGTTCTAGATATCTTGTGATTTGCAAGAACTATTCGTCACACACTTTTGCTTTGACCCTCCACGTGGAGGAAAATCAAAACTTGTTGACTTAAAGAAATTATTGTACGTTTGCTATAATCACACGCGTGGATTTAATCCTTTATGGCTTGATTTTGATTTTGCGGCCGGTTCATGCAAATGAGTTCATATAAAGTTCATGTGTGTAACAAAATTATCTCCCACACTTCACCTAGGATAGCTATTCTAGTCGCACACCCACGTAGCCTACCCTACATCAAAATGCATGCGCTGCTTTTGTTTATCTCCTAGTTACCGCATGCAGAATATTCTTTTTTCTAGTTTTATTGTATTTAGTTGCAATTTTCATTTCAATTTTTGTTATTGCACTGAGTCTCTTCAAGGCCTTAATGTAGCAATACTCTTTTAGAGGCAAGTTCTAATTTTATATGGATATATGAAGAATTTAATGTGTGCATTATGTGTGACTTTGCATCTTTTATGTAATAGAGTTCCTAAAATTTCTCCACCTTTAGATTCGAATGTGTGTGTGTGTGTGCTTT
This sequence comes from Platanthera guangdongensis, assembly GCA_039583875.1. Lineage (NCBI taxonomy): Eukaryota > Viridiplantae > Streptophyta > Magnoliopsida > Asparagales > Orchidaceae > Platanthera > Platanthera guangdongensis. The sequence continues at coordinate 160,126,598 of CM077159.1, forward strand.
TATGTATTGGGTCTCTCAATGTAGGCTAGAATATCGTTATTGAATTTAATTTCTTCTATGCAGAACGAATACTTTGATGATGATGAGGACGATTTTAACATTGATGAGCAACCAGGTGAGAATATCAAAGTACTCTTTTGTCAGTGTGTATTGTGTGAGTGGGAGCTTCACACATGCCAGAAACACACATTGTTCGCATTAGGTTATTTGTGCGTGTATGACTTAAGGCTCTTTTTGGGCCCATTTTCTGCAAAATTATCCTTGCAAAATGGCAATTTCGTGCTGATACGTAATATTCTGCCTGGCTGCCTTCCAAATATCGCCAAAGACGCCATTTTCAGCCAAGGCTGGAGGCAAAATGCGGATGGCGGAATGCAGAACTTGGCCAAAGGATCTGAATGTGATGTTATTGCACCGTCGGTCCAAAGAGAGCCTTAGACAATCAGTCTGACACAACCCAGTTCACAGTTTCATTTGTTTTATGTACTTCACATTTTATGACTGGCTGTTATGTTGTGTTATAGCCAAAGTGAATTCTGTATGTTGCCTCACCTGGGAACATACTTTGCTCAATTTCTTGGCTATTTGATTTGAAATGTTCTTAAATAAAATACTGCTTTATGTTTGTTAATCCAATCTTATTACATTATGCTCCAGATGAAGACTATTATTAGTGAAGGACTACTTGCTAGCACTTCAAAATGTCTGCACACACTCGAGGTATTTCTTGTTTGATCTCCATTTTTCTCTGGCTACTTGTTTTGGCTTGAGATTCGGGTAGCATCCTGCTCATTTGTCTATGCATTCAAGTTTCTCTAGTATAATATGAAACCTGAAAAAAGGGTAGCCTGGTGCTCAAAGCATCCCTGCTCCGGGGAAGGGTATCACCACACGGGTGAAATGTAGGCAAACCTTACCCTGCATTTTTGCAAGAGGCTACTTCTAGGACTCAAACCCGTGACTTCACAAGGTCACAAGGCAACACCTTAACCGGTGCGCCTAGGCTCCCCTTCCAAGTATGAAACCTAGTATTAAATTCTCTGAATAGATAAACTTCCAAATAACAGATTACTCATGAGATTGCTCATCATATAAAAGAGAAAAATAATGTGAATCTCAGGAGTTGCAGTAATGAAATGGGAGGGGGGGGGGAAGAATTTAGAGAAAGAATGAGAAATTATGAGAGAGAAAGTGGGATTATATTTTTTTGCATTAAAGAATTATGGTGAATTCATTTTATTTAGTGATGTTCCCATCATAGTATATTGCCTATCAAAGCAATATATTTCTGAGAGCCCTTGGAACAAAATTATAACCATATTTACCATTTTGATTGGTATTCTTTGACTGAGTCACAAAATTGTTGAACTATCATTCTTTAACTCGAGGCTCTTAAATTATAATTATTATGCAAATAATAAAAATTATATTAAAAAAATCGGTAATAATGATCCAAAGATATATTCAATAAAGAAACATCACACTTTAATACCTATGAAGCACGGATGTTTCCCTGAGACCCACGTACCCGTATCCGGTATGTTTCCGGGACAGGTACGTACCCGATACTCGGCGGACACCCTGCTATTATAGTCTGCGGATACACTTGAACTTGACATATCGTTTTGCATATTGTGATTGAAGTCTATTTCTCAAAAGTAAACGAAAGATTTCTCCATGTCTTTAAGAAAAGAAAAAAATTATGACTCATAAATGCAACTGGTGGTGTTTGTTTGTATAATAATAAAATGTGATCTAGATTTAATTTCTTTTTATTATTAGAACTACAAAGAATCTGATTTAAATTTGATTGTTTTGTTTATTTATTATGTTCGTGAGAGGTGGAGTCCAGAGGGAATGCTCCAAAAAGATCCCATTTCATCTCATGTTTAATCCTATTTATAGACTTCGACGGACTGCCCGACAAACACTCTACGGGGTCTCCCGGACAAGGTAATGGTAGGCCTCTGGTAGATCTGTCGGCCTCCCTCAAAATCTTCCCCTCTTGCTCCACGTGGAGTGACTTAACTCGTACTTGGTGTCGTCCCATCGACGTGCACTCCTTCAATGGATTTGTGGCTCTCCCGGGTACTTGCACAAAAATACAATGTTTTTTTTTAAATTTTGATGTTTGAGCACCGGTCAAGTGTCATTTACTGAACCTAGCTCTAGCCAGACCAAGAGCTGAATCGATTGTATCCCATTTAAAATAGAAGATTAGCTTTGGAAAACCAGAAATGAATTTGAGCCTAACCCTCCAATTTGAACCTATGTTTGGGACAGTGGTGGCAGTGAGAAAAGTTCTATTCCCACCGCCACCACAGTTTTTGAGGTGTTTGGTTTTCCATTGGTGGGAAAAACGCTTGTGCCAAAAAATGTTTTCGTGATTTTTTGGAAAGCAGTTGAACTTACTCAGGCTTTGTTTGATTGAGTTGTTGCTGATGGAAAGCTGCTGATACGAAATGGTGTTGAACCCGAAAACCACGATTAAACGAGGAGTTCGGACCAGAGTGGTGGCTTGCCTTTAATTCTCCCAAGCCAGAACGCTAAGTCGAAGATTTGGAGTTAGAAACTTTTCCCACAAAAACTACAAAAAGACCTTCGAGCTGCAGCGAGGAGGTCCCGCCACACACTCAGAAGATCAAAGAATGCTTCCCCTCCCAAGCTAATGTTGGGTTGGGCACCCTGGAGGGCCAAGAGAGCTCCCGACTGACCACCCGAAAACCACGGTGAACAGTGAGCTGGAGCTCTTGCCAACCAAAGCTAGCCAAAGGAGAGAGAAGTCAGTGAGAACTTCTCTCCAAAGGCGCCCTTGGGGGTCTATTTATAGTTTTCTGAAGTTGGTCTGCGGATAGCGAATCCTGTTGTTTGGTTCTACTAAATGCAACCCAAATTAGTCTACTAACAGCATAAACCCGTTGTTTGGAGTGGATTTTGGCAGGCCAAAATGGGGCTTCCCGAAAATTGTGGACTCACTCCTAAAAAACGAGTCAAACGGGCCTTTCCCTACTTGCCTGGGCGGCGAGTGCCCGAAGGGTCCGAGGACTCGCCACTCCCCCCTGTCCCGGGGCGAGTGTGGGCCAACCTGTCCCACTCGCCCCACCTACTCGCTACTATGGATTTGTGATGCCTGGTCGCGGAACGGCCAGGTGGGCCCACTCGGCAAATACGAGATTGCACATAATCCCCGCTTTTTTGAGTTTGTCTCAAGCTCGGAAAGGTTGTTCAACCCCCTATTATTTGTCAAGTGCTTACTCGAAGAATCTTTTAGTGGTTCCCACCGGAGCTTATATATGTGTGAGGGGGAGGGAAGCCATCCCCAAGAGTCCTCCCTCGTCCTCCTCGATCTCTTGCTTGTTTCTCGACGTCATGCCGATCTCAAAAAAAAGCTCTCACCCGTCTTACTGTCGCCAAAGAAAGGAACAAAGCGGCCTCGACGAACCTGATGGTCATTGCCACCGAACACTCGTTCCGTACCCCAGCGAGGCGCGTCGAAGATAGAGCTATCAAGAGATCAAGACCTGACCCTGTCAGGGAGAAGGGGACTCCACTTGACCCCCAACAACCCAGATTCAGCCTTGGCCTTGGCATCTCCAAAATGGTGTGAATCCCCTAAATTTCATTTTAAGTTTTAAATTGCATTGCCGAGTTCTTGCGAGTTCTTGCTGCAGTGTTCCGCAACCTGACATTTCTACTGGGGGGATGGAGAGTCAGGCGAATGATGGTCTGGGGACTGTGGTTAGCCAGGTGGAGCCCGAGACTCGCGCGCAGGTGCCAGGTAAGTAGGCATATTTCTCCTTCGCTCCGGATCCATTTTCTTCTGGTCATTTATTGGCCACATCTCCTCTGTGCAGTCCCTTCCTACGTCGAAATCACCTTGACGCCCTCTCCAGCGAACTCGCGCACTCGCGACCTTACTCGGGAGCTCGTCAATGCCTTAATGACGTCGACGAGTAAGGATGTTGGCACCCCCGCTCTTAATGCCCAGTCTAGTCCTGATCCTAGCCTCTCGCGAGTGGGGCCAGGAAAGTCCATGATACTGCCTCTCTCCAACCCGTTCGGTGGTCAGCCGAGTTTGCCCTCGCACCGTCCCGGGATGGTCGAAACCCCCCACGATAAGTCAAAGAAATCGTTACTAACTTTGTTTTTTCTCAACTCACTCTAAGATCTTGCCCTCTTGCACAGATGCGACGGACGTCTCGATCGGGGGTGAGTCAGAGGATGCAACGACCTATTCGACACTCCCTCGCCTGACGCGATCAGGAACTTTCTGGGCGAGCCGATCTCTATTGTCGAGCTGACGGGGCGCGTCACGAACTTGCTTAGGAAACATGGATTCATGCTCCGCGGGCTTCAGGAGGAAAGGGCTTTACCGCAAGCGACACCTTACCGCAGATTCTCACCCTGCAACAGCAAGTGGAGGTTTTGGAACGCAAGTGCACCCTATTTATGGGAGAAATGCAGATCCTCCTAGGAGGCAACACTGTGTCGTTGGAGGGGCACCTAGAGCGAATCGAAGATTGCACGCGCACCCTTAACCACGAGGTTGCCGCGATCCGTGAGGAGGTTACCTTGGGGGGGGGGGCAAGTGCGGACGCGAGGTCGCGACTCCTGGAGATGGATCCCCCATTGATTTGTGATTTCTTCTTCTCTTCTTAGACTGATGTTGTTTTTATTTTAGTGTGCTCACGAAGAATTAAGATAATATTTATTGCTTTTATCATGCGACCCTGGTATTCGCAGGGATTCAAGTCGTGGTCTGGTTTGTTGTCGTCGAATGTTGAGTGTAGATAGGTAGAATGACTTTCTCATCGCCATGGGGCTCGCGCCTGCCTTCAACAAGTGCGAGCCGAAAGAGCACTCGTCGGGAGGTTCGCGAGCAGGCGGGGGGCAAGTGGATTCGTGCCATTTGGTTGACCCCCACTCCCTTAGATTTCTATAAATACCCCACCCCCTCCTGTGCCCGACTTTCACATACTGTATTAACTGCACTTCTTAACATACCTCTTGCTTGTCCTCAACTTGCCAATTTCACTCGCATTTTCCTTCTCACAAATGGTTGGCGACGACGATGGCTCGGACGTGCGGTAAAGGTTTGTGGCCCACTTCACCGACCACTGCTTCCCCCCGGGCCAGGTATCACCAAAAGAAATGATTGAATTCATCGCCGAGTATGTGTCGGCGGGGTTCATTGCTCGCGCCCCGACCGAGGGCGAATCCATCAATACCCTATACCAAGATGAACTCGCCTTCCCTCTCGCGCACTTTGAGATGGGGTTTCGCCTCCCGTTGTGGCCGAAGGTGAAGAAGTTCTTGAAATACTTCAGCGCGGTGCCCGCGCAGATAATCTCGAATGTCATTGCCTGGCTGGTGGTGTTCGCTTGTTATTTGCGCGAGGAACGTGTGAAATTCAACCTCACAGTCTTCCAGAAACTATTCATCTACCGGACGATCAACAACCAAGGTTGTTCGGATCGAGATCCTAGATGAGTTCGTTTCGAGGTTAGATTGGATCGGATGGTAGGATTTGATCGAGGATCGCTTTACAAAATCTGGACTGGTCGGTTTGCGTTCATCAAGGGCGCTCACAGGAATGTCTCTAACTCGTCCATTCAGAAAGACGAGTCCGTCTACAAGGCTCCTCGCGTGAATGACTAGGACGCCAAGCTGCACAAGTTCTTTGTGGGAAAGAACTTTGAGGTCGCCTACCTTCGGCGGAACCTCGACCCGCTTCTCCTTGTCTACCCAGGCGAAAGTATTTTCTTGCTTTCTCACGGTTTTGACTCGACACCGCATTAGGGCTTTGCTCTTTGATCCTTCACTTAACGTTGCAGGTTAACGTTTGATCCCTTTAAACCCACCATATGCGTGGCCATATGCGTGTAAGGCAAGAGTCGAACCCGCCCTCGCTCTCGCTAGATGCTCGTGATGAGCAGCGGCTCGAAGAAAAGGGCGGTGATCGATCTGGGGTCCTCCCCCTGCTGAGCCGCCGAAGCGGCATAAACCACAACGTCCAAGAAGGTCCCTCAGCAGGGCGAGCGGGACCCTCAACGGTGGAAGGATTTGGGGGGAGCAATGTGGAGACACCCAATCACACCCTAACTTTAGGCAGGGGAAGAGGCCCCTCGACGCGCAGTACACCCGCTCCTGATTTGGGGGGTAAGGACAACCGAGCATCCTTGTCCCCGCTCCTTCCCTCCTGGACAGAGCTGGGTCATGCTGGTGACAACGTATATGCCCTGACCTACGAGCTGTACGGCCGGCAGGACTAAGCGGCCTACGAGAAGGCGACGCTGCAGGAACTCTCTTATGAGAACTCGTGGGTCAAGCTGGGCGCCGCATAGATCTCGCACATGGTCGTGCAGTGCTGCCTTAGCTTTAGCAAGAAGTTCTTCAATTCTGAGGCAAAGAGGAAACTTGCTGAGGACCAAGCCGTCGACATCGAGACGCGACTCGAGCTCGCCGAGCGTCTCCTTGCCAAATTTACAAGCGACGTGGTCAGTTCGTCTCGCCCCACTTTCCCTTTCTTTTCGTTGAGATGTTTGCCTTGATCTGGGCCCTAATTTTTCTCTCTTATAGGATGCCGAGACCACTGATCAGATGCAGGCATGCATCTGCGCGCTGGAGGAAGAGCTCGTGGATACAAAGGTGCAGCTTTTCGCGGCCCTTGCCGAGAAGTCCGCCTAGAAGACCGACGAGTCCACCTCCGGCAGCCGAAAAGTCTCCACTTCACTCCGTGAGAGGTGGAGAGCACCCACAAGCTGTTGATCACGCAAACGACCGAGTCCACGTTGAACATTCTGCAAAATCTCGACGTGTTGTGAGATAACTGGATGGATCTCATTGTTGAGGACCTCATCCCGAATTTCTATGCTCCGGTGGCGAGCTCTCCTTCCTCAGAACACACATACTCGCCGCCTGAGGAAGATGAGACGGACCGCCTACCTAAGGACCCTCCTGCGAGCTAAAATAAAGTTTTTTCCCTTT